>JAFVLP010000051.1:0-112776 GCA_023758145.1 Alternaria sp. BMP 2799
CCCCCACCCCACGGGACTCAGATCCCTTAAATCCTCCTCCGACTTATCCACGCCAGTGTAATACAGACCCAGCGACGCAGAGAGTGCCGTACGAGCATGCTCTCCTCTGTGACCGAGGCTATCTCTGCGGCGGAGCGTGTTGGTGGTGTTGGTGAACCTGCCTTTGAGGGAGACGACAGTCACGTTTTGGCGGATAGTGGCGATGCGGTCGCGGAAGCGGGCGAGGTATGCGGCGGTTTGTTCGGGGGACATTGTGTACGTTCGCGCTGGTTCATGGGATGGTGACAAGAAGGTGTTGCACCCGCGGTCGCTGGGCTGGGACCTGAACCGACTCCCAAATTCCGAGTTTGTCACTGTGCGCTGTGGGCACGCATATCCTGGAAGCGAGACACGAGGTTCGCACTGCTTGTGGACTGGTTAAGTTGGTGGGTTGAGTGTTGTTGAGCTGTCAAACGTCAGTGGTTTTGACATCCTTACCCGTACATTGGACCCTTATAGCCATATAACCATATAACCATCAGTCACATAAGACACACATGCGATACGCACCAATCTGACAGATATGTTTGCATTAGGGTATCCACGCCATCACTACACCTTCTCTCCTACACCCAGCAAGTTCAGCAGTACTTCCTTTGCTTTGTCTGGCTCGACACTCCCGTCTGGAGCTCTAATCACCATTTGTCCCACGAACCAGCCGACCTTCTTGACCTGGCCCTTTTCGGTGATGTCGCGGACCATGTCGGGTTTCTCTTCTAGTAGAGTCTGTGCTAGTTTGACGTACTCTTCCTGGCTGAGTGGTTGCAGGAGAAGGTTCTCTTGGTGAACGACTTCAGATACGCTGCGCTGATCTCCCTCAAATTTGATGGCGAGTAGGCGTTTTGCGGAAGGCGACGTGACCTCTTTGCGACGGATGTGCGAGATGACACCGGCGAGATAGTCGGCTGGGACGCGGTTGGGGTCCCAAGGTTCGTCTTGGAAGAGAGAGCCGAGTTCCATCAGCACCCTAGTCATACGTTAGTTTGATTCCGGCGCGTAGCATAGCAGATGAACATACCAGTTCCCGGTGATCTTGCCCAAGGTTTCAAGCGGAACGTCTTTCTCGTGCTGCTCGGTTTGGCGCACCAGGCAGCGGATGACGTCCAGATAATACTCCAATCGTTCGCCATCGTCCATGGAGAGAAGTGTGATGGCATCCTTGGTAGTGAGTCCGTATGTTTTGGCAAGCATGTCCACATTCACATCGGGCAGCTTAGGGAGGGTATTCCGGAGATGTTCGACAAGATCCTGATAAGATTAGCATAGCTTTCATGCCAAAAGTAGTGCCTGTGCTTACATTTCCAATGATGACTGGAGCGATGTCTGGGTCCGGCATGTAGCGGTAGTCGATCTCGCCCTCCTTGCCTCGGAGACGCTTGGTAGTCTTGCTTCCAAGAGTCCACCCGCGAGTCTCGCCTTCAACGACACCTCCGCTCTCGAGCAATTCGATTTGTCGATCACGTTCTGCGATGATGGCATCTTCCACAGCCTTGACGCTTGCCAAGTTCTTGATCTCAGTCCGCTGACCCAGACCAGTAACACCGTGGTATGAGTGACTAGAGTCAGATGACTCCCCTGCACGTTGACGAACTGATACGTTGACATCGGCACGCAGTCCGCCTAGCTCCATGCCGGTTGTGCAGGCATTGACAGCCTTGAGTATGTTTTGTATCTTGCGAACGACGACAGCAGCGACAGTGGGATCGTGGATCTGAGGTAGGGTGATGATCTCGATTAGAGGATGCGAGACGCGGTTGAAGTCGAGTAGGTGGGTCGAAGGGGGTTGCTGCACGGTCTTTGCGGTATCCTGCTCCATCTGTATCTGCTTGATGCCAATCTCGACGGGCCCTGGTTGCGGGGCAGCGCCAGGCGGGAAGTCATGAGGGTATAGGGTGATCTTGCCGTTCGTCGCAAAGGGCTCGTAGTACTGCGTGATCTGGTAGCCGGCGGGCTGATCTTGGTAGAAGTAGTGCTTGCGGTCGAAGCTGCTCTTGGGCTGTATCTCGCACTGGAAGGCTATAGCAGCGCGGAGGGCAGGTAGGAGGGTTTCCTTCTGAAAGTGAGGCTGAGTTCCAGGGAAAGCGACGTCGAATAAGGAGACATGAGTGTTGGGTGCCTCGCTGACGGAGGTCGCAGCACCAGAGAAAAGCTTCCGCGCGGTGTTGAGCTCGGCATGGACTTCGATTCCAACCGTTAGTTCCCACTTCTCTAGTCGCACATCTTTGCCCTTTTTTGACGACTTGGAGGCGCCAGAAGAGGCGCTCTTCTCTTTCTTTTGTTGCTTCGCAGCATCTTTCAGCTGCTTTCGAAACGCCGTGCCATCCTGGGTCGGTGGTGGCTGGGTCTCAGTGTGGAGAGATCGTGCTGTGTGACGCGTGGGCAGATGAAGGGCGCCCAATTGAGACTGTCTAGTCCGGCGCAGACATGAATGACATATATAGGGCTGTTTTGAGGCTGCAGCAAGAGTGTTGCGTGTGGTGCGGGCGAACATGACGTGAAGTATGGCGAGCAGCAGTTCTGGTGCCAATGCACAGTTGCGGGCGGTCTGTGCTCACTTCCGAGCGACCTTGGACCAGCGACACGCGACGCCAACCACCCAATACTTCAACGCCAGAAAATGAAGCCGGCGCCAACGCCAAAATCTCTCGCGTCGCTTGTTCCATTTGAACACGTTGCGACGTCGCCCGAACGGTCGTCGAGCTCGACGAGCTTTACCGACATGGTCTCGGTGCCACCGCATTCACAACAACCGTCCGCTTTAGGTCACCTTGTGGAGTAACCTCTGCAATTTCCTGATCGCCCACTCAACAAGGGCCTGTCTCTTTCCGGGTCGTCTTTGCTTCACCCTCTCGAGGTCAATAAGACGGAGGTTGGCAGCGACGCCGCCTAGGTTCTCAGGCACTGACAGCGTTGGATCCGATTCGCATGAGCTTCCCACCGCGGCATGAGTCTCCGGCGCCGCACTCGGGGTATGTTGGTGCACAGTGGTCGGCGCGTAGACATGAACATAACAGGTGATGTTCTGATAGAAGGTGTGCTCACCCGCGTTAGGGCGAGGAATGTCGAAACTACCGACGTTTGCCATGCGAGTCGTTTCGGTTGGCTCTCTTCCTGCGGATACGAGCCTTCAGTCTTCTGAGACTGTTGCGGCACCTCTGCCACGCTTCTTCGTCTTTCGGTCTGTCGGCGGCGTGTACGAAGTTCCCAGGATGGATGTACACTCCCGGCCAGCGAGAGAAGTCTGCCACTGATTGACGGCTTGTATCTGTGTCGTGAGAGAATCGCACGCTCCGACTACTGCGAATACTGGCCCCCATCCGCGCAAATGATCGGTATGTCCTGGAATCGAGCTTGCTGAGACGTACGCGAGTCTTGACCGAACAACCGAAGCCTCAAAACTTGCCCTTGATGATGTTCTCGGCAACAGCTTTGGCGCTGTTCAAGAACTTCTTTGTCTGTTCTTTTCTCTTCTCTTTCTTCTGCGCCCTCGTTTGTTTACGCTCTTCTCGTTGCTGTAATTCCTCCGGTGTGCTAGTATCGGCTTGTGTCTTCGACTGCGACGAGGTGGAAGGACCGGCAGTGTCTGTCTGAGGTGTAGCAGCGAAGTCGGTGTACTTGTATTCTCGTTCAGTCGGATGAGGTTCTGTGTCGACACAGTCTTTCCCTGAATCGGCACCACAGTCACCTCCAGTATCGCCTTTCGAATCGGCTCCGCGATCTCCAGATGTCGTTCCGCAATCGCCTGAGGATGTCGTCCCAGAGTCTGCGGCGACGAATGAAGACTCCATTCAAAGCCTTGATGTGTTTTCTGGCGCCGCTTAAAGATGGAGCTTGAGTGTAAGAAGCGTGGCAGTCAGACGGATCTTCTCCTTCAACTTAGCCGCCTCGTGGCGCTTCGCTTTGACTGCAGTAGCGGTCTCGGCTCGGACTGCCCTTCGTTGTTGCTTCTTCTCTTTCTTCTCCGCTCTCTTACGCTCGTACTCTTCTTGTTCTTCTTTGCGTTTACGGTCGCGTTCCGCACGCTCCTCGGCTGTCAATGGTCGGCTGGACGAGGAGGAACCACCTTGTGGGATGTAATCGATTCCTGAGTCTCCGCCTGAGTAGCTACCCCCGTCGCCTGCGGTATGGGATGTGCTGCAACCGCCGGAATCGCCGCCGCCACAGTCGCCGGAGCTATAGCTTGCGCTACCACAATCACCGCCGTCTGCCATATACTGATCTTAAGTTCCGAGGTGAAGCTTGAGCCGGAGCAAGTTGACGTGGAGCCAAAATTTGGTCTTCTTGTTACCCGCGTGTGGGACCTTGGCCTTGGTGTCTGCTTTGGACTTGTCTCGAACTACCTTCCGCTGTCGCCTCTTTCGCGCACGCTTGATCTTTAGTCTGTACCCTACCGTTCCGTTCTTGGAGGTGGGATTGCTACCGGAATAGCCAGGTACGAAAATTGGTGTGCTCGATGAGTGATGTGTGCTCGATGCGCAATGTGTACTAGTTCCACAATCTCCGTGTGACATGTAAGGTGGGATATAGTAGTCTAGACGACAAACTGATCTCAAGTCTAGAGATGAAACCTGAGCTTGAGCAAGGTGATGTACAGTCGAAGCTTAGCCTTCTTGCTAGTCGTGTCCGGAAGCTTGGCCTTGGTGTCTGCCTTTGCCTCGTCTCGAACCTCCTTCCGTTGTCGCTTCTTCTCTGCGCGCTCCTCTTTCTTCTTCTTCAGTTCCTCTATCTCCCCTGCGGTGATATGGCGACTTGGTGTGCTTGCAGACGAGATAACACCAGGTGTGCTCGCGATTGCTGGCGCCGACGGTGCGCACGCTGTACTAACTCCACAACCTCTAGATGTGGCTGCACAGGTCATAAAAGGTCGGTCGTAGTCTTCTACCAAAGACGGAAGATACCAAAGAAGTCGGCTATCTTAGCGCGAAGTCCCTTCTTCAACGTACGGTTCGCTAATCTCTCTGCTCTGGCTTCCCGGCGTCTGAGTTTGCGTAGTCGTCGCTCTTCGATGATCCGCCTTCTCTCGTGTGGTTCGAGTGGATTGGTGGCTCGCGGTCGGTGATTCGAAAGTGTGCGGCCTTGTCCCTGGACGGGGGCTTGGAGTACACCAGAGGCTACAGAGCTTGTTACACAAGTAGCAGTCGTGCTCATAAACACACTCAAGACGTCAGAGAGTAGATGTGGAGGTGCTCAGAAGTTTCCGGTGAAAATCTTCTTGAGTTTGAGGTGTATTCTGTCGAGCTTGCTCGGCGTATTGATCCTTCCGTTACGGACCCAGGTCTTCCGCTGTGCTTTGCGGGATTGTGTCTTTTCGAACTTGCGGAGGCGCTGGCGGGCTACGTGTAGTCTCTCGGTGGAGGTGAGAGGCCTGCCGGTGAAGTGAGTTGTTCGGGGGTCGTGGCCCTGGTCGAAGATGGTGCGGCGTCTGTGTGTGATCCTCGGGCAATATGTGCGCGTGTGGCGTTTGGGTTGGGTTGGGTTGGCACGTCGGGTGTCAAAGGGCATGTACTCAGTGGGTGTGGTGCTGCATGGACTGTGGGTCTCGTTGAAGGCGCTGGTGAGGGTGATGTAGGTTGCGAAGGACTGGAGGTCGAGCGTGGTAGGGGAGGTGTGCAGGACTGCACAGGGTGCAGCTATGCTGATGCTGAGCTGCGAGACAGCTTGATTGAGGTGGTGTGGGTGTTGCCAGTCAAGAGGATGGTGATTTGGTAATAAGGATGTGCTATACAATAAAGTGTTGACAGCAAACGATGCTTCGGTATGGATGTGTAGTCATGCAGTGAGGTGTGTTGGGGTGAGAGTGTGATGGAGGAAGTTTGTTTGGGTCTCGCGATAGATGTAGAAGCTGGCATCTGTCGTGACTACCTTGACCATGAGGGTCTGAGGGTGCTATGGAAGGAATCAGTCACACAAAACAGGACGGAGCCATCACTGCTCTCTGTGCATTAGGGAATGGGCATTCCAACCGCAAATAAGGTGCGATTACACTGGTGCTCACTCGTGTTTTGTCAAAGCAGCGAAATAATATCGAAGGGATTCTCATATATCTATACATCATAATGTATGAGTTCAGTCAAAGACACACTGTCCGAACAAACAAACCACATCGTGGCCGTGTGTTGCATGAACTCCACCATACCGTCCCCATGCCGTGAAAACTCTCAATAGTTGCACTCAAGGGAACACAAACTTCCGATCCCCCATCATCCCCCAAAGTTCCTGGATGACAGCACGCTGATCCTCGCGCTTCGCATTGCGCACCGCAAAGTAAAGACGACCCTCTAGCTCTGGGTCCCAATTTCCAGGGTTCGCGCTCACAACAACGCCACCAGCCTCTTCCAGAATGCACCATCCAGCAGCGACGTCCCAGGAGTACACACCTCCTTCCCAGAACGCGTCGAGCATGCCGTGTGCGACGTAGCAAAAGTCCAGTGCTGCGGACCCGTTTGAACGTACAGACTTGCACATTGCGCCGCCCTCGACTTTGGAAGTGAGAAGAGCGTTGTGAATCGAGGTGCGCAGTGCCCAGTTGGGACCAGAGCGCTGGTTGCCCCATTCCACAGCAATGAGACAGGAATTGAGCGAAGGCATTGGCTTGGGGATAGGCTGGATAGGCAGCTTGATCTTGCGGCCGGTGAAGGTCTTCGTCAGGTAGGCGCCTTGACCCTTGATCGCATGGTACATATCTCCGCGGAAAGGGTTGAACACGACGCCAACGACTGGCTTCTTGTCGATTGTCAGGGCCAGAGAGATAGCGCAGTTAGGCACGCCGAGGGAGAAGTTCAGCGTGCCATCGATTGGATCCACAATGAATGTCGGCGTGTCTGCGAGCTTTGTGCCATGCTTGAACGTCTCTTCGCCCAGGAAGGTGATATCGGGGAAGGACTCAGCGAGGCGTCTTTCGGCCATGGCTTCGATTTGCTTGTCGAATTTAGTGACTACGTCAGATGTGTTGTTCTTGTGGACTGTGGTGATGATGCAATCCTCGGCTGCGACCATGATCTTTCCTGCATCCTTCGCAATGTCAATCAGTACACTATTGACACTGTTGAGACAACTCCTGGTGACGTTGTGCTTGGCTAGAACGGCATCGAAGTCGAAGGTGGATGATGAGTCTGACGCAGAACTGGCCGGTACAAGTGGTGTTGTTGATTCAATAGAAGATGTGGGGCTGGACGACTCGGATGAGTCTGTTTGTTGAGATCCCATTTTGGTAGATTTGGTGAGGTTACTAAAAGAACGACTTGAGGAGTATGTGGGTAATGAGTAGGAGTGAGACTGGAGGTTGCCGTTAAGTCTGGAAGAGCTCGAGAGCTTTTGTATTGTGTGCTTTCCGGCTTGGGTGCGATTTCGCAGTGCTGTTGAATGAACGTTTGCCCTGTACGGTGAGTGTGCTTCTAGACGTTGTGTGTAATTACACAGTCCGAGGCCCCGGTAGCTCGGTGTGAAAGTAGTGCACAGCTTGAAATTTTTCGAGATTGTTGCCAGGTGAGGCGGCCTCACAAGTGGCATGATATCGTTTTGTTGAACGATACAACGGCTCTTGCTGACCAGGTACTAGACTTCGTAAGCCGGGGCCAATTGCGGAGTCTTCTTATCTAGACACCTCAGCCAATCCATTGCGGTAGGCAACTGGAGGCAACTGGAGGCAACAACTTCGGCATCGAAGACTATGATAACAAGTAGGCAAAAGCTATATGCCTTCTATTGTTTTCCCGGGTGCGTCCGAGCTGAGAGGAGTCGAATGTTACACTAGGTAAAGGGTTGGGAGTCGATCATGAGCACATCCGAGGCATGTGTCAACGGTTCCGATCCGTTGCTCCTCAGTACCCAGAGGAGCCCGGGGGCTTTCATACTCACGTTATCGCTGCGACCCAGAAACAGAATGTCTTCGTCAAATTCGTGCGCTGGGTTGGAGAAACACTCGCGCTACATGAGTGATGGATGTAAGGCAAGTGTGCAGGCGAAGGGGAAGGCTCTATGCTGACGCACGGGCCATGACTAGAGCTCACATGCTGCACCACGATGCTTCCGGCTACACGTGCACTCGACATCTTTAACCTTGGCAGTCACCAATGTGCCGGTCACTCGTAATATTAAGAGCTAGTATTGGGGAATTTGACGACATTTGTATTGGATTTGGGTGAACAAAAGCAGTAAAATCTCAATCAATCGCCTCGCCAAACGACGTCATACACCACCCAAATCTCCCGCCCGACATACACCCGTGGACATCTCAAACCTCACCATCAAGACCACAGATAATCTCGCGATGCCACAACCAAAGTCCCTCCCAAAAGACCGCTACACCCGCCAACGGCTTGCCCGCGCTACGCGTCGACAACTCGCCTCTCTGACACCCTCAACCTCGCATCCCCAACAGCAATCTCTATTCTTCTCTATGCTCCCAGCAGAGATCCGATTCACCATATACCAACACGTCCTCTCCCAACAGCACGACCACACCCGTCCCATCGACATCCACTCCATCTCGCCCCTCTACCGGCCCCTGCACACCCATCTCACGAAAATCGACAGTGGGCTACTCCTCACATGCCGCCTCATCTACGTCGAAGCGCACCAAATCCCCTTACGCAGCTCCACCCATCACTTCAGATATCTAGGGAGTACGTCGTGGTTGTACAATGGGGATATATGGCTACACCACACCACCTCCCAGCGCGGCGCCCAACTCTACCACCTCCACGACAACCTCGTCGCCCTGAAACCCTCCAATTTCACTAAATTCCTACTCAGCCATCTGCACTGGCGCAGGATCACCTGGACGATATGCGCATACCTCCTCCCTCCCCTGCTCGCCGAACTAAAAGAACGCCAGCGCCTCGTCTCCACCCTCTCATCCCTCACCCTCCCGTCTTCCTGCCAAGAAGTTACTCTAGAATTCGAGACTCGAGAAGATTTGTTGCCGGATTGGCCGGGGTTGGAGGCGCAGATACAGGCTTGTAGAGTGTTGGGACTGAAGAAGAGGGATGGGACGTTGTTGGAGAGGGATGATGACAGTGCGGTTAGTTATACGTGGAGGGGCAGTGGGCATGCGAGGTGGGGGACGAGTGAGGATGGGGTGTGGAAGGAGACGATGAGGTATTGTACTACGAGGCTTTGTTGGAGGGCGAGGGTGCCGAGGAGGGAGTATGCGAGTTATGATTTTTTGGATTGTTTGGAGGTGGAGGGGGAGGGGGAGGGGGTTGTGGAGAGTGTGAGGAGGTTGGGTGGGTAGTGGGATTTGAAGAGAGGTGAGGTGTATGTGGTGGGGAGATGGGGTTCACGGCGGTGTTCACATTTGCATCATGTTATGGGCTGTCTAAGTCTGGCTCGATTGATCCTCTTCCGCCACTTGTCGGTTCATTGAACCTAAACACATCGAGGGGCCCTTGGCCCTTTGTTTCTAACACGTCGCCGACTGCACAAGTACGCTGATCGCGCAGATGTGCGTCGTACCTCGTGGCATCCCCCATCCACCGCATTCGTCATGTTTGATACTGCTGAGAATCCATTTAACGCTTGAACATAAACCAAAAGACAAAAACCAAACATACAAACATGAAAATGCAAAGTAGAAGTGACTCCACTAACCTTGGGAGTGTTGAAAGTACACGTGGGTACGGAGTTGTACTTGCCTGAGCATTCCGTCGTGCCGTGTTGTTGAAATCGTTTGCAACCACACAGGGTCGCTCAACCCAAGACTCTCGGACCGTTCGACTTGCCCTTCTTCTGAACACCACGTGGTATGAACATGGCGGGAGATGCGACTACCGCGGGCGTGCTGTTGTTGCCATTTCCAGACTTGTCCTTGTTGTTTTTGTTGTTCCTGTTCTTCCCTTGCTTGTGTTTGTCGTCCTTCTTTACAACGGCCTTGACCTCAGATGTTGCTCGCTTGATGAGGACCGGGTGGCTGCCAATGTACTTGCCGTTCATCTCCTTGGCAGCACGGAAGTAGTCGTCGGTGTCTGAGAAGCTCACGAAACCGTAACTTCTGCTCTTGGTGGACTTCTTGTCTCGTACGACGCGGGCTTTGGACAGAGATGGGTACTTGGCGAAAGCTTTGAGGAGTGAATCGTCGGTGACTTCACCCGCCAGGTTACCGATGAAGAGTCGCGGGTGCAAGGGGTTCCACTCGAGTAGTGTCTCGTCCTCCCACTGTTTTCCACCTCCCTCGCGAACCACAGTCTTGCGCTTGCCGTCGGCTGCTGGTCCTGCTTCAGTATCCTGAGTGGTTGCCGCTTCCGGTCGAGCCGTCATGTTCGCACCGGTACCCTTCTTCGCGTTCGCATCGCCAGCGTTGTATGCGCTGTTCCACTCGGCGATGCGGGCCTCTTCTTCGGGATCATAGGTGCCACCAAACCCGCGGTTCACGGGCGGAGCAGCTGGGTATGAGGCCGCAGCAGGTGCGCCCGTCGCGTAGGCTGGGTACGAGTAGTTGTTGTAAGCATTGCTGGTCGGGTATGCGGGTGCTTGATAGGGGGCGCTCACTGGGGCTTGCGCGTAGTTTGCCGGCGCAGCAGACGCCGGTGTGAAGCCAGCAAACATGGGCGAGTTGCCCTGGCCTCGTGCGCCGGCGTTGTTGGTCCTTGAGGGCGGTGCCGAGTATGTCGTGGGCGGCGGGCGCGCTGGCAGGGAGTGATGGGGCTGCATGTTGGAGTAGGAGCTGCGGGTCAGTTCAGCTTAACCTTAGCGAGGTGATGACTTAACCAGCTACTGGTCGAGACGCGCTCTGATGTTGCGGAGTGGGTAGACTGGTGATAGGACGGTCGGGTGGCTAAGGATGCGTAGTAATCTACGGTTCGCAGATTTGAGGGTGCGCGCGGATGTGGTTGCACCGATGAGGTGAGGCGCAGGTCCTGTATGGCTGGGGAAAATGCCTCTCAATGAAGCGCGTGCGTGTGTGTGAATAACCGCCCGGGCAGTGCCGTGCGCGTGAATGTCTGGAGCTGATGCTGACTACACGTCGAAGATGGCAGAAGGCAACAAGACTTTCCCGAGGTGTCTAGCAGGCGAGGCTGGGTCGGCGTTTGAAGAGGGCAGAGTGGGATGGCGGGCCGGTGCAAATTACAATTACCGTGGGGATGCGTCAGGCAGATGGGGGCGTCGACGTCCGTTGTTGGTTTCTGTCGCAGAAAGTGAGCCAAGCGGCTCCTCCGGCCCCGAAATCACGTGTTGCCGGCATATCGGCAGCCGCTGCACACCACGCTGCATCGCAAGGCTCAACCTTGAACAGCCAGGAAAGAGCTGCAGCGCGATGCACAGGCGTCACCGGTGATGAGTTTTCTCTCATCGCGTCAGCCCTCACAGTCCATCCAGGTAGCCTTGGAAACATTGCAAGACTTCTCCGGCGACCTGTCCTAGCGTATCCGGTGATCCCTGCACGCTGCCCCTCCATCCGTACTGCGTAATGCTGTGTTAAGGCTGAGACGGAGGGGCTTCACAAGCAGCCGCATTTGACCGCGACGCCGTTGGGACTGTTGCTTGCGTCGCTAGTCTGCTAGGATGAAATTGATGTCCATAGTGAATGTACACTGAGTCGTGATAGCCATAGCATCTGCAACTACATGCGCAACCCACCCGTGTCTAGCCCGCTCATTAGACGGCGGCTTTCTAATCATGCGCTGTGATGTTCAGCAATCATGTCGGCAGCGGTGCAAACGTTTTACAAGACGGAATTGGCAACAGTGGCTTGTATGACATACCTTACCGCCGCGGCCGAAGCTATTCTCCGTCAACAGCGTGATGCTGGGATATGGTGGTGGGACGTGCCATTGATGCAATAGTAGTGTGCCCCGCTTGTTCCAAAGACTTTCCGCGTACATATCTTGACGACCCCCACCAGACTTCTTCTTCCTTCTCTTGACCATCTCCCGCTTTATAAGCCTCAATTGCCCTCGTATTGCACGCCCGGTCGCTGCAATTCTACCCCGCCAACACTTTCTCATCCACCCACCTACACCCACACGAGAACGCAATCATGTCTTCTGAGCCCGTCGGAGATTTCGGCCTCATCGGCCTGGCCGTAAGTACTCTCTATACCGGACGCGTACAAGAGATGTGCAGCAGAAAGTGCGCGTCTTCGCACCTTCCTGTCAGCCATTGAATGGAGGCGCGAACTATCCGGAGACTTTCACGTCCAACGCATCAATGCTGACTATCCACGTAGGTCATGGGCCAGAACTTGATCCTCAACGCGTAAGTCACAACCAACGTCATAACCTACCAATCAGTACTAACATCATCCAGTGCCGACCACGGCTTCACCGTTGTTGCTTTCAACCGAACGTAAGCGCCTCGATACACCGCGCCGCCAACACACACTGACAGGCAGATAGCGTTGCCAAGGTCGACCGTTTCTTGAACGATGAGGCCAAGGGCAAGTCCATTGTCGGCGCCCACTCCATCAAGGAGTTCGTCTCCAAGCTCAAGAAGCCCCGCCGCATGATGATGCTCGTCATGGCTGGTAAGCCCGTTGACGACTTCATCGAGCTCCTCCTCGAGGGAGGTGCTGAGGAGGGCGATATCATCATCGACGGTGGTAACTCCCACTACCCCGACACCAACCGCCGCACAAACTACCTCAAGTCCAAGGGTATCCGATTCGTCGGAACTGGTGTCTCTGGAGGAGAGGAGGGTGCCCGCTACGGTCCTTCCATCATGCCCGGTGGTAACGAGGAGGCCTGGCCATACATCAAGGTAGGAATGCGCGAAGAGATAAACAGGCAAAAACTAACAATATCCAGGATGTCCTCCAGTCCATCTCCGCAAAGTCCGACGGCGAGGCCTGCTGCCAATGGGTTGGTGACGAGGGTGCCGGTCACTACGTCAAGATGGTCCACAACGGTATCGAGTACGGTGACATGCAGTTGATCTGCGAGGTGAGACGAGACGATCATACAGAAAGAAAGCGGCGACTGACAGAAACAGGCCTACGACATCATGAAGCGCGGTCTCGGCATGAGCAACAAGGAGATTGGCGACGTTTTCACACAATGGAACAAGGGCGTTCTCGACTCATTCCTGATCGAGATTACCCGTGACATCATGTACAAGAACGACGACGATGGTGTTGCCATCGTTGAGAAGATCATGGACTCTGCTGGTCAGAAGGGTACCGGAAAGTGGACCGCCATCAACGCGCTCGACCTCGGTATGCCCGTTACCCTGATCGGAGAGGCCGTCTTCGCCCGTTGCCTGAGTTCGCTCAAGCAGGAGCGTGGCCGTGCCGCCGGTCTTTTGGACGGCCCCACCCCCAGCTTCTCTGGCGACCGCCAGGCCTTCATCGACAACCTCGAGCAGGCTCTTTACGCGTCCAAGATCATCTCGTACGCCCAGGGATTCATGCTGATCCAGAACGCCGCCAAGGAGTACAAGTGGAAGCTGAACAAGCCCGAGATTGCCCTCATGTGGCGCGGTGGATGCATTATCCGCTCCGTCTTCTTGAAGGAGATCACCAAGGCTTACCGCCAGAACCCCGAGCTCGAGAACTTGCTGTTCGACGACTTCTTCAGCAAGGCTATCCACAAGGCCCAGTCCGGTTGGAGAGACACCGTTTCCAAGGGTGCTCTCTGGGGTATCCCCACCCCTGCTTTCAGCACCGCCCTCAGCTTCTACGACGGATACCGCGCCAAGGACCTGCCCGCCAACCTGTTGCAGGCGCAGCGTGACTACTTCGGTGCCCACACCTTCAGGATCAAGCCCGAGTTCGCCAACGAGACCTACAAGGAGGGCCAGGACATCCACGTCAACTGGACCGGAAGGGGTGGTAACATCTCTGCTTCTGTAAGTTTCACGCACATTGATCATTTAGAAGACACTAACAACTTGCCAGACCTACAACGCTTAAAAAGGGGATATCCATTGCTTGTTAGACGGGAGCAGAGGGCTGCCCCGAGTTCATGTTTTATGAAGAACGTGAAAACTGAGATACCTCGAATCTAGAATGAATATAACGATTCGCATGTCCAATGTTTGTATATACCGGTGAATGCTTGAAGCTCAGCTTGACCGCTGTGTTGTTACTCCTACGCTAGCTGCAGTTAGCGTTGATCGTCGCGTACCTCCAGGTAGACCCTTGACAAGCCACCCCACTATGAATTGAACATTGTTACGAGGTCGCACGCGCATCGGCTTCCCAGCATTCAGGATACACTCGGGACGGAAGCCTCTCCAAGGCCTACACCATATACCTTCTATAATTGGCCCAGCGGCAAGCGCCCTGCGGAAAGGCTTGGCATCGCGACCACGGAAAGTTGCAGCGCATCACGACAACATCAACCCACCCGCCTCGCGCTCCGCCAGCTCCGCCACGCCAGCGCTGCCCCACGACCCGGTTGCGCGTGCGTCGTCGCGTTTTCATTTCTTTCATTCCTTTGGATTGTATATTCACTGCTTGTATGAGTCTCTGGCGTTAGGTCCTCCGTCGTAGAATCTGGGCAGGGACTAGGTGCTGACGAGACCCAATTGTAGCGGAGCAACACGTTAGCCTCCGCCGCCCGTAATACCCAAGTCGCCTAGACAAAGGCACACAAGAGCAGGACCGTCATGGCGGACAACAAGCGCAATAGCGTTGCGGGCAAGGTTGCGACTCCGAACCTAAAAGCCGGCCCTGGATCGAACAAAGATGTCATTGGCGCGGACTCCGATCTGTACAAGGCTGTTGGGTCACGGTACGTTCCGCTTGTCGAGATGGTATCACCGCTGGGATGGTAGCTGACGCTTTGCAGCATCAAAGTCACATGTGCACCTGGCAAGAACGTCCTCGAGGGCACCCTCTTCACGGCCTGCAACCTCACCCATGCCATAGCCATCAACACCGCGCCCGCTCCGCCGAACCCCTCCCCCGCCTCCTTATTCAGCCAGCCCGGCGACTACCACATCATCCCATTCGCACACATTGAGTCCTTCGAGATCATCGGCACAGGAGAGCGCGTAGCAGAGTCCGCGGCGGGTTTCGATGGCGCACTCCCCAGCATCTCCAAGGTGGATCTGGCCGCGCTACAAGCCCGCGAAGACCAGACCATCCGCGAGATGAAGAAGAAGGATATGCAGAAGGGCAAGGGTGTTAGTGCTGAAGCACAGGAGTTGTTCGACGCTATTTCCAGGACGTGAGTCATATCAGATCTGGCAGGAACAGGATATCAGGGCTAACATACGGACCACAGTCTACCAACTCGCTGGGCAGACACGCAGATCGTCGTCAACGACTCCGTCCTCATCCAGGCCCCGTACACGCTCGACAGCATCAAAGCGCCCGCCGACAAGCACCAGGCTAAGGCTCACGTTCGCAAGGTCGTCGAAGCCTTCTATCAGCGTAAGAAGGGCGCTTCTGCGGGTGGGGCGGCTCGCGCTCCGGTCGCTGTGCCCAATGCCCCTAGGAAGGGAGGTTAGAACTCGGCCAGCCCAGGGCTTTGGCGACGGACAACTTGATGTTAGCCTTATCCGCAGAGGCCATGTCGCTGGCTGGAGGGTTTGGTCTCGTTGGTAGTGGGGGATATGAAACATGAAAGAGATGTGTAATGATGGTAGCAGTCATGCATCTTATGAGAGGGTGCTGGATGGTAGATATGCTATGCGGTATGCCACAGCAGGCATTTCAGAAATTCACAAAATGTTCAAAAGCCACGGCTCGTCTCGCCGTGTGATGTAAGTGCGATAGCTCAACTTGACATCTATGACAGAATCTCAACGAACGCACGGACACGGCAATCCGCATAATCACGACTACAGAAGTTTGCAGATGATGGAAGCACAGGTCAAAGAGCAGGCTGCAGCTGAAAGCTTCTTTCTCATTCTGATAGCAATTGGGACGCTTTTTATACCTTGTCGCTAAGTTGTAATCACAGTCTTGTTCCGACGCACCCGTTCAACTCGCATGTTTCGCAGCGAGCGAGATGGACCCCTTGAGCATCGCAACGAATGTGGTAAGTTTAGCAAAACCGGGGCCTATTTGAAGATGTCAAGCTAACCATGCTTTTAGCTCCGGATCATTACGACTTTCCTCGGAGCTGCCAAAGGCCTGAACGACATACGGAACAAATGGAAGCACGCGCCCGTTACCGTGCGATTCCTCTGTTCCCAGCTCAAACTCAATGGGACCTTACTTTCGCGGCTGCAGGCACTACTTCTTGACGAAACGAATGCTGTGCACGCGGACCCAGACTTGGTCGATACGCTCGATACGACTCTGAGAAGCTCTCTCGTGCTGGGGGTATGTCTCGGGAAGTACGTGTCGAAGATCATGAAGGGCGTCCACGGTGATGGTAGCATGAGCTCGAAAGCCAAATTTTGGACTCTGTGGAATGAGGATGAAGCCAAGGACTTATTGGAACGACTGCATCAAAACCATACTGCGATCAACATGTTGATCGGCCCGCTGAACAGGTGAGTGAAGATAAAGTCTCCACATAGCGTACAGCTACAGCCATGAATGGCGGACTGACTTTAGCAGGGATTCTTCGACCGAGAGAAAGAAACTCCTTCAGGAAAAAGAACAAAGCAAGACGATGTCAACAATGAACGAACACACCCAACACATGCGAAAGGCTTATGCCCTCACAGTGGCGGAGTCTACATTCAAAACCGAAGATTCCCCCGATGGTCTCTCGAGCAATCTCTCCACCCTTGTCGATCCTACTGACGACTCTTCCGAACAACACTTCGAATCTGTCCTCTCGAACTCCAGAGTATACAAAAAAGCTTCTAACGCAGCTATGAGCCGGCGGCCGCATACCGATTTCGACAATGCAAGCATGAGGACTAATCATTCTACAACTGCAACGATTGGCGACCCGGACTTCATTACCGACCCGTCAAACACGGAAGAAGACACAGCTACTACAAGGCCTATAATCGTTCATATCTGTGATCCTGTTCATAGGGCGAGCAAAAATCTCAACGTTGCAGGCGTAACGGGTATTTGTACCGAAAGCTATCCTACCCAAGAGCCCGGGAAGTTGAGTTATAAGCCCCACGACCGGATACAGAATTTACGGAAGGTCGATGCGGCGTGGTGGTTCGGCAATACTGAACTGTCAGAGAATGTGCCTGATAAGAGTGGTATAATCCTTCGTCGAGACTTCTACCCCGTTTACAGACTTGACGAATGGAAATCTGCACACACCGGCAGAAGCATGGGTACCGAAGCCGTCGGCGAGTGCTGGTTGCGCTATGAAGAGGGAGATCGTGTGGAATTCAATGTAAGTGACGTGAAGCCCTGTACCCGTCACATCGTGCTAACCAATCTAGCGAGTGTACCACAACTTCATATGGCACGTCAGAGTATGCAGGAACTCTGACCATCATGCTGGGTCAAACGACATAGACACGCGGTGTCACAATGCGTCAACAGAGGGACAAATGCTAGTCGATACCATAGTACTGAGTGACGAGATCCGCGAACAGGTCGATACTCTGTTAGCACATTGTGCTTGTCCTCTTACGCGTCTCGTTGGCTTAGAAGGACGTGAACGGTCCAAAGAGATTATAAAGATGGTGAACGAGAATGGCTGGCCCGAATCTGAGCAGAAAATTATAGCGGATTGCAAGAGCTTTAGGGAACTACAAGAAGCGGCAGAGTTATATAGGATGTGTGGATAATAGGGCTGGGACCTACAATGAGTCACAGGTGTGTGCATAGACATGGCAGAAAGGGAGATGATGAATACGTAGCAGGATACGGGTTCAATTCGCAGGGTGAAAAGTACGCGAAGCCCATCACGCTGCCTCATACTAATATACAAAACGCCTCAACACATGCCCGTAGTCCCCAACTCAAACCCCCAGCGGCTCCGCCCTCATCAGCGCGAACCTCATTTTCCACAGATTCCCCCTACTCACATGCGTCAGGCGCCCGTCCGCCTTCCACCTCGTGTTGTACGGGATCTGGTGGCTGTCCAACACGTCCACAAAGGCACCAGGGACAGGCTTATACGCACTCGTCCCATCCACCTCCAGATCCAGACGGGGCCCCATGGCCCAACCATAAGAGACGTTGGTAGGCCCCCGGCAACCCTCTTCAACGACGCACGTGCTGCGCGCCCGCAGCGAGTCTTGCTTGTAGCGGAGACCATTGCCGCCGGCAGACGAGATGACCACGCCGATCATGCAGTCGGCCATCTTCTTGACGATGATGAATGGGTAGACCTTGATGATGATTTGGCCGTACTGCGACGGGATGTGGGTGGCGCGCGTGGTGGCTGCCATGCGCGGGAGTGGCGCCCATCCGATGTCGCCTACGCTGATGGCGTTGGGGTCGATGCCCCGGACGTTCTGGTAGTCCCGGTATACGACCGGACGGCGCATGTACTCGGGCGAAGGGGAAGGCGAATTGTCGAACCTCCTTCGCTCGCGAGGCGACTGGTCGTCATCGTCGTCGTCCTTCATCTCTCCCTCCTCCATCTCTTCTCCCCCCTCTTCTCCCTTCGCCTCTTCCAAACCCTTCCCCAAAACCTCGCCATCCCATCTCGCCAAAAACGCTTCAAATCGCTGCACGCAAAGCAACAACTCACCGGAAATCGTCTCGAACTCCTTGAGCTCGTCGGCCGTAGCCTCTTCTCCTTGTAGTGCCCGAAGGCGATCTTGATGTGCCCGAAGGCGGACTTGATGTGCCTCTATGGCGAGGACTTCCATGGCGATGTCGCGCCCGAGGTTGATGGTGGTGAGGGAGGGCATGGCGGGCCATGCCGGCGACGTTGCCGTGAAGGCGAGGAGTGTGGTGGTGGTGTGGGTGGTCATGGTGACTATGTGGTTAGTTACGGGAAGGGAGGGGAGGGTGTTGGGGGTGATGTAGGCGGTAGGGAGGACTATGAGAGACGGGAATTGAGGTGCTGGGGGTGATGTAGGCGGTAGAGGGCAGGATGCCACAAGGCCAGTGAGATGCTGGGGGTGATGTAGACGGTAGGGAGCAGGATGCGGAAAGGGAATTGGGCTGCCGCAGCCCATGTAATCCGCAAAGCCATCGATGCCATAACAAAAAGAAAGGATACTTACGAGTGTAGTCAGTGTATGTTGCTAAAGAATCTCAAAAGTCGGCGGCATGAAAACTTTTGTTATGGGCGTCGTAGGTGCAAACGCTCGTTGCTGTCTTGGCGGTGAAAAGTGCGGCTCACTGCTCACGTTCACCGTGAGTTCGGCAGAGAGCGAGGAGCGAGAAGCTGGATGTGAGAGCGGAAGTGAGCGTGACGGCGACATCGGAGTTGGAATTTGTATAGGTTATGCAAGGAATGAGGTTGACAGCTATGTGGGAGATGGGATATGTTAAGTGTAGGACCAGTGCTTGATGTAGGCGCATTGTGGCATTAAGGCGCGATGGATACTAGTGGCATGACATTAATGTAGGCATAGTATGGCATTAAAATGTTGGAGATATCTGCTACAGAACTTGATGTCGTATGCATGACTCTCTGGTTCTGTATACTACAGCAGCATACAGAAGAACGAAGTCTCCGTCTGCACAAGCTTTTCAAACCGCAGATATACACTGCCCTTTCACTTTCACCGCCCTTTTCCGCTTGACCTAGCAGCGAACTCAGCATACTGAACAGAATTGTAATGTCCGAATGGGAATGTCTGAAGATGGAGAGATGGCCACTGTTGTCACTATGTCTGTAACCGATGTCAAGCCAAACTACATACATAATAGCCTCTCATCTCACGGTTATGATTCAGACAAACGCTCACTTCCACTCCACCCCCCAAGTAACCTCCCCCTTCCTGAACGGCACGACCTCACACTCGCCCCCACCCTCCTTCCTCAGCACATCCACAACCGTCTCCTTCCCCTTCCTCAACAAAATCCTCTCCTCCTTCTCATCTACAATCTGATAAAACCCTCTCCCCCACCCCCCAAAGAACCCCTCCAGCACCTCCTTCGTCACCTCCTCCTCCTGCACAACCCCCCTCCTAACCCCCACCTCCAACGCATCAAGCACATACCCCACCGCATACGGCTGCGTAAAAACCCCCGCAGCAACCTTATCCTCCCCCCTCTTCTTCCCCCTCGGATGCGGCGCAGAATCCGTCCCCAGAAAAAACTTCCCATTCCCCTGCACCACCGCGCGCAGCAACGCATCCCTATCCTCAGGCGTCTTCGCAACAGGCTTGCAGAAACAAAACGGGTCGCCGGCCCAATCATCGATGATGAGGCTGAGGTGGTGCGCGGTGATTGTGCCGCTGACGGAGGGGCCGCAGGAGCGGACGGCGGAGAGGGCGGCGGATGTGCTGCAGTGCTCGAGGATGATGCGGAGGGCGGGGAATTTGGCGTGTAGGAGCAGGAAAGTGGGGAGGAAGGCGGGTTCGGCGTTGAGGATGGTTATCGCGCCTGTTTTTGTGTCTTTGGTTGTTGTTACGTGCGTGTTTGGTGGGGTCGAGGGGACTTCGCCGTGAAGATTGAGAACCATGTTTTGTTTCTCCATTTCGGCGAAGACGGGGTAGAAGGGTTCGTAGGAGAGGACGCCTGAGGAGGAGTTCTGCGTAGGGTTAGGATGGCTGTCACATACATTGTCCCTTCTCATCTATCATCCCTTCTATTAAGTGTATAACTTGGGGAATGAATCAGTAGACAAGATGTTACGTACCGTAGTAACTCCAGCAGGATACGACTTCACACCCATAATCCCCGCTTTCTTCGCCTCACGAATAACCTCCGGCGTGATATCCTCGTGTAGATACAGCGACATGACGTAATCCACATCCGGCTCAATAGCACGAAGTCTATCGCGGTACTCGAGGCACTGCTTCACGGAAGTGATAGGTGGGACCAGGTTCGGCTGTAATAGTGATACGATGGGTTAGAGAAACGTGACCAAGATGTTGCGAGACGAGCAAATCGGCAACAGCACATGAAACAGAAAGAGAGGACGAAGAGGAGCAAGATCGACGATAGTAGCAGAAAATGAAATGACCGAAATCTTGGATGAGAAACGAAGCCAACCAAACTCACCATAACATACACCTGATTCACACCACCCTTACGAATCGTAGGCGTCACAAGCTGCGACATTTCGCCATCGCGAAGATGGACATGAGCGTCATATGCCGCTGGCAGCTCAATCTCGGTTAACTCCGTAAACTTCATGTTTGAGTTTGGTAACTATGGATCGTGGGGTTGGTCGTTGTTGTTACCCCCAAAAAAGTTGTCCCGCATTTTTTGGCGAGATCGGCGGCGGGCGCAGATAGAGCCGCACTAGGCCGGATGTGGAAGGCCTCACCATGTTACATGTATAGGTAGATTAGGACATGCTAAACTTGGAGACTGTTATGTTTTGGATATCTTGATTGAAGCTACAGAGATACGCATGAAGGCTGTGATACATTGATTCGGTTCCAGAATATTGGGTATTCGCAACGCGTGGTCCAGCTACTTAGCCCACCACACAAAAGATCCTCCATCACCAAAGCCACTCCTCAACTCTCCCATCCATCAAGAAGTCAAAACTACTCATCAGCATCTAAAAACCTCTCTTCAAAGACCACCCCTCTTGTTTCAACCTCAACCCTCTTATTCCAATTCTTGGGAACATACTCCACCGACAACCCCGAATGACGAGTATAACGAGTCTTACTCGAGCTCGTCGAACTCACACTGCCGCTTCGATGCGAGAACACAGACTTCCTCCTACGAGGTTCTGTTTCAAGTTTGATCCCGTCTTGTGCTGATGGCGTTGCGCTGACTCGGGGCTGTTTCCTGGGCCGCTCTCTTGATGTGCGGCTCTGGCTTTCTGGGGCGAAAGGGTCTTCATCCTCTTCTCGACTGCGTTTCACCGCGGGGATTGGTGCGGAAGTCGGGGTAGAGGACGAAGTCGACATGCTCGACAGGGAGAGTCGACCGACGCCAGCGGCGAGAGATTTGGAAAGTCGAGAGAAGAAGCCGGTGGTCTGGGGAACCGAGGTATCGGGTTGTGATATAGGTGGAGTCTGTGAAGTTTCGCTAGTTGCGCCATTAGGCATGCTCGCATTCCTTCTAGATGGCCCCGGGGTACTGTTTACAGTCGAAGTAGTACCATCAGTTTGCCGTCGTCCAGGTATCACCACCACCGGTCCGGAACTCCTGCGGTGATGCTCCTTCTGAGAAGGCGAAATATCCTGTGCTTTAGACTGAGGTTTGGGCTTCTTAACAATCTTCTCAATCTGTGACATTTCAGTGTCGCTAGTGGCGTCCAACATCTCAGATGAGTTCTGCGTCGTCCCGTTCGCAGTAAAGCCTTCACCATTCTTTTGAACAGCCTGAAGCAGAGATAGCCCCATCGCGAAAGCGACCTTACGATCCACGCCATTGCCAACAATTTTGTACTGCTCCGGAAGCGAACCAATGATGGGCTCCTCATCCATGTATCCTTGCGTCCGACGAGCTTCCAACACACTGATAGATCGATGTTGATCCCAATGCAACGTAGCGCCATTCCGAGAATCGCGAATGACTATATTCGTTGTGATAGTGGGTACCAATCCAGCTGCTTTGATCCTTCGGTACGCCTTTCCAATGTCGGTTCTCGGATCTCGTAGCGAAGTCGGAATCAGACCACGTCTATCTGCTTCTTTGTAGTCACAGCCCGGAGGCTGTCGTGGAATGCATCTGACCAATGCTCGTTGCTTACGCGTTGGTACTTGCGGTAAGCGGTGGTCTGGGAACGGAATACAAGTCTGTACGATACCATTGCCAATGTCGGGTAGTTCCGCATCGACGGAAACCGCTGGTACATACGGAAAAGGCGTTGGGTAGTGCTCGCGTTCACCAAATTTCTGTCCGTTGGGTAGATAACCTAAGCTTCGTCCCGCCGTCTCCTCGTAAGGCCGCGCGTGGGTGTGCCAAGGTTGGGCAATTGGCTCAAGTCCGGGTGCAGCTATGGTGAGGATCAAGCGTGAACGCTGTTGCGCGCTGCCGTAGCTCCAGGCGTCCATGATGTACTGATTGCATTGGTATCCCATCGAGACTAGAGAGGCAACCACCTGAGATAGGACATTCTGGTCTTCGAATCCAGTCCGTGTTGAAGCCATGTTGACGACGTTTTCGAGTATACCGTACAAAGGGCGGTATAGATCTACATACGAGCAGAAGGTGCTAACATGTGACGCATTCTTCAAGGACTGCGGACTGAGAATATTATGCTGAAGAGCTGAGAACCCAGGACATGGCGATCCAGCAGCAAGGAAGTCGACTTCTCCGACCCGAGGGACAAGGTCAGGTTTATTACCCTTGAGAGCTGCGTCAAAGTGATCATCGACGGAGCCACAGAACAGATGCATCGTCTCCGGGCTCTTCGAGTTAGCTCGCTGAGTGTGGATGGCATGGGGGCTGAAGTCGACAGCGGAGTGGAAGGTAACTGCTCCACCCTCTTCAAGGCCTCGATCAAGCGAGCCACCGCCACTGAAGATGCTCATTCCTCTCAATGATTCGGCAGAGGTTATGTCAGGGCCCTCATTGAAAGTCTTTGGAAGATTTCGTAGAAAGATGAGCTTCTGCTCTCCGTCCATGCTGCTCAGCCCCATGGATAGAAACCAGAGATCGCCAGCACCGCCACGGTTGTACGTGAAAGGTATCTGTCCGTCCTGGATGTCAGACTTGCTCACGAATTTGACATAACAACGCCTCTGGATGCGAGATATGGACACATCTTCGTATTCGTCCGTAAGTACAAGCTCATTGGCCAAGAGATTCGAGCGCCGAGCTTTGGCTGCTAGTTCTCTGCAGTCGCGTTCCAGTCGCAACAGCCTACGTACTCTAACAATCCCCTTGGCGCGGTCAATGTGTTGAAAGACGACAGGATCCAGAAACTTGTCTCTGTTGCGGGACCTTGATAGATATACCGTGTCGCCTCGACGGTAGTTGTCGACGGGTGTGCCCTTTTCCTTCCGACACGTGCAAGTCTTGTGTGAAGATTGAAGGCTGACAAAGGCGCTGTCTTGGGTGACGTAGGTTTGACGGACGAAGAAGCGCTCAGCGTCGATAGTGGAGGGTGACCAGTCTACATCGTATCTTCCCTTGATGTCCGTGGACAATAGCTCTCCTTCAGAGCAGTTGCAGTTGTCGGATAAGAAGACTTCGTTCTCGTAGGGGTATTCCGCCTTGAAGATATTGGTCTCGTGGTGTCGATAGATCCATAGGACGAACAGCCTCTGCGTCCCGTCCTTCAGGGATTCGGTACCCTGGACGTATGCGAGCCATTCCCAAGTCGTGTTGCGCCAAACGGTTGCGTCTGCCTCATCAGGAATCAAGGCAACGACGTCGCCAACCTTCACTTGTGAGTCACCATACGGTTGACATACATTCCGTCGCGGAGTAGTCGGCTGCCGTGCCCAGAAACTTTGCGCAAACCCAAGCCTCCGTTTCCTGCGCTCTTGTTCAATTCTGACCGTGTCGGTAGGCCGTTTTGCCTGTATTTGCTCACCAAAGTACATGTGCTTGAAGCAATCGTAGACCTCTGGCGTGGCGATGGTGTGCTCGATGATCTGCTTCTGCGCCTTCACCGCTGTCAAACCTTTGGCCATGCACTCGCTCCAAAGGGGGTGGGCAAGCAGCTGTTTCGAGTTCGGAAGGTTGAACGCTTGGTTGTAAAAGTATTCGACGTAGGCATGTACGGCGACGCGAAAGTCAGTCTGATGCCTGAAAGCAGTATGCCATTGCTGGAAGTCGGCGCAATGACCAAAACGGGGCGAGAGCCATTGATAGAAGTCTTCGCGGAAGTCGTTGAGCCCGACTGAACCCACCGGTTGGCTGTCCACGTAGTCGATGATGTGCTTCCCTAGTTGCGCTACCCAGAGGAACGATTTCTGGAACTCTTTGTAGCCTGGGGCCGGCTTGGCAAGTCTGTACCAGATGTCGTAATGCTTATCCTTACTCGCGAACGTGGATTGTACGTATGTAGTGACACCAGAGTTCTCGTCGTCTCCGTAGCCCTCGACAGAGCTATCCTGAATCGGTATTGCATGTACGTAGTGTTTGGTCGATCCCACACATATGAAACCATCAAAGCATAACTTCTTCGCAATCGAGACTTCCAGATAGTGCAGACTCGTCAACTCATACGCTCTGCACTCGCTCTCCGGCGTTCGATAGATCTCGTAATCTTGCAAGTCAACTATCAGAAGTTGCTTCTCGGATCTCGGCCCATCGTACACAGGCTCCTCGCGCGGTTGCCGCCTCCATTCCTTCTTCAGGCTTCGCAACGCTTCCGGTTCTGGCGTGACAGGTACAGGGGGAGACCAGTTTGCGACATGTGACCTGGCGAAATCACTCAGCGCCGGCAATGTGATTTTCGGTTCGCTTCGTCGTCTCGGTTGTGCGCTCTGTGTGCTTTGCCTCCTCTTCTTTGGCTCTGGCGTTTCCAGCGTGATGTTGTCACCGATTGTCGCATCCATCGTGCGCTCGCAAGATGGGTGTGATCCTCGGCGAGATTTCGGTGTATGCGTGAAGTGTCGCGCGCGTCGTACAGGAGTGAGAAAACCGCGAAACGATCGAACCTGCTATCTTTCTCTTTCTCCCTAGGCAGCATTCGTGACTGTTTGAAAAGCAGTGAATGCGGGGGTGACGGTGAGTCTTTGCGCCTGTGAATTCCTCCTCTTTCAGTGACTGCGACCAACGGAGGCGCCCGGCGCGTCGCGTGTCAAACCCTCAATAACAAAGACGACAAGACAACAGAACACCAGGTCAAACGTACTGTCTCAGACACATGTCAAACATTTCTGAGCAGAGAGACAGACAGCGGAGAACGACGCGGAGATTATCGCGCTCGGACTGGTAGCGATGTTCGATTAGGGAAGGCAGCAGAGCCTCACCCCGGGGCAGGCGCACCAGCCACCGGCATTTGGAGAGGCAGATGCGGCATGGTTGGCGGGTCAGAAGGACTGCATGTTTGAGTTGATGATCATTATCGCGGGTCTTTGTGATAGAGACGTAGATTGCTTGCGATGGTAAGAGATGTCAAAGAATTGAAGGCGGGACAGGATGCAGCTGGGAAGGATGGCTTCAGCACGTGCTAGTCGTACGAATGGGTGATCGTGGAGGCCAGCAACACCGAAACCTGTGGATATCAGCGGAAGGCGCTGGGGACCTTTTCAAGATCACTGTTCCACAACCAAATGCACTGCATACAATGTTCAAGTAGGACAAATGCGAGACGGTGGCTTTAGCACGTGGTGGTCGTACGAACAGGTGCTTGTAACGATCAGTACCACCAGAAAGAGGCGCAATGTGGTGGATATCTCCACTTGTATCTTAATAGCATGCGGCGCGTGTAAAGTTGATAGTACTAGTAAATTTGTGACGTGTCTTTGTTTTGCTACCACCAGTCAAGCTATATCAATGGACAAGGTCGACAGGTGAGAGAACCCCTCATCAGAATCATAATTTCTGTATGCAGCAGAGAAGAACAACACATCGTTAAATACTATCAACATGACATGAAATCTAATGCGAGCTCACACGGCCCGAACCGACGTACGCCCTACGCGAAAACGCCTCCATCAACGCCTACCCTGTGCATGCAGTTTCCGCGAACAGTGATATAAATCCACCCACTCCCAAAAATATCCCCCATCATATACCACCAGAATAACTATTCTTCTAACCGTTCTTCGGAGCATAATCCCAGATATGCGACGAATCCCAACTCTCCGTCTCCTCCTTCCTCGCCTTAGGATCATCACCCCTCTTCTTCGCGTCCTCTCTCAACACATCCAACTCGCGATCCATTCCACTAATCTCTGTCCTCAGTTTATTGATAGTCTCAATCTCTTCCTTGGAGAAATTGGGGTCCTTGCCGTCCTTCTTAGCCTCCTCCTCGCGCTTGTTGAACTTATCCAGCTGGGTAAACTTCTCGTTGCGCGCATCCTGCTTCTTGAAGTACTCGTCGTACTTCTTCTGGCCGCCGAAGCAGATGCCGTAGCCATCGCAGTAACAAGTGTTCATAGCCGGGCAGTGGACTTCATGGCCAGTGAAGATGTAGTGCCAGATGTATTCGAAGATGCGGCCGGAGAACTGGTCGTCCATGCCGGTGGTAAGGAGCCACTTGCGGTAGTGGATAAAGCGCTCAATAGGCACTTCCTGGATGCGCTGGCGCGACACGGCGAATTGCGCGCAGCAGATTCCCGAGATGGAAGGCGGGATCGGGGCGCCCGGGTGGATCTCCTCCCAGATGTTGCGCCGCCAGTAGATCTCCTCGGGCTTGTGGAAGAAGTCAAAGTCGCCGCCGGGGCGGTCCATGTGGATCCAGTCCGGGCAGCCCGGGTCGTGGTGGCAGCGCACGTTCATGTAGCCCATGCGGGCGACGCGCTCGTGGTTGAGGCGCTGGATCATCTGCGCGGCGTCGAGGCCCAGGAGCTGGTTGTTGTGCCAGGCGTGGCGGTGGGCGTGCATGAAGATGGACGTGTCGGGGAGGTCGTCGTAGTGGTCGATGATGTACGAGAGGTAGACCTGGTCAGTTAGCGGACAATTACAACACCTATATGTAATGACCTGATACATACCATGGCCTCGCGACCTTTGTTCTTGGGGATCTTGTGCTCGGCATTGGGGTTGTCGACTTCGTACACGACCAGCGGCGCATCGGGGATCTCCTTGTCCATCCAGCTAATGTCCTCCTTCTGCGTCTTGGGCACGATGATCTTGTACGTGTAGTTGCTGCCCGGCGGCTTCGTCTGCGCCTCTGAGAAGCGCAGCGGCAGGCCAAAGTCGAGTGGGTCACCGCGCAGCGAGGGCCGGTAGCCGTGGGCAGCGCTGCTCCCGGAGTTCCATGCTGGGATTGACGGGATGGCGTGGAGATACCACCACACGAGGCCGGCGGCGAGGAAGACGAAGACGAGCGGGATGGCCCTCGGGGGTCCGCTGAGCATGGTGGGTGACGGAACGGCTAGTAGCGAGGGCTCATTGATGGTTGTGGAGTCTGGAGAGGTGTTCGAGACCAGGACCTACGTGATGATCATGGCGCGGGATGCAGGCGGCGCCGGGGGTGCGTTCGGCCTCGTTGTCGTCAGCTCGCCCTCGACGCAAAGGTGGATCTTCCCGTACCTGGGCCTGGTTGCGCGTCCAGATGTCACTAGGCGGGATCTGCATGTGCCAGCCCTGGACCCAACGTGAAACATGCTACACATCTACCTTCCACACTTCACCATACCCGCCCGGGTGTAACGCTTGGCAGGGCAACATTACTTTGAATTATTTCAGTAGACCCTATTTCTGTCTCGTTTGACTTTCACTCCCTCTTCATGCCCACCCGCCCGATTCCCCTCAACCCCCACCCCAACAACAGCCCCGTAGCGCAACTCAACGCAAACAGATACCAGAACGCCGCACGGAACCCCTCCATGAGTGCTGCAGGACTTTCCTTCTCGATATAACCCGAATGCTCCGTAACACTAGACGCAATGACAGCACTGGTTGCCAGCCCCACACTTTTGCCGATTTGCGCTACCGTGTTGAAGACGCCGCCTGCGAGTCCCTGCGTCCGCGCTGGAAACACAGAGGTGATGACAAGGTTCGAGACTGTGAACAACGCGTCCGCACCAATAGGATTAAAGAACACAGAGAGAAATGCGCAGCTCCAGTAGGACCACTCAGGCTGTATGATGCACATAAGCAGCCCGCCAAGAGTAGTGCAAAATAATCCGACGGTTACCGCCCAGTCAGCTCGAACCCGGTGAGCAATCAGGCCCATTACCAGATTGGCGAGAGCTCCGGCTACTGGTCCGGGTAGGAACCGGATCGACGTCTGGATTGCAGACAGCTTCTGCACGTTCTGGAAGAAGAGCGTGTGGTACGACTCCACCGCATTGAAGGTTCCCCATGTGATGAAGACCCCGATGCAGATGATGCTGAAGATGCGGTTGCGCCAGAGTGAGTTTGGGATGATAGCGGGCCGGCCCAGTCGTTCCTGCCTGCCAACCCAGAAGATGAATGCAGGGATGAGAGCGATCGCAGTGATGAGTAGACCGAGTGTAGTAGGCTCTCGGATTCTAGCAGTCTCTTCGGAGATCAAACTAAAGACATTAGCATCGAGCCATCAGATATGTGAGATCAACACTCACGCGAAACAGTATGAGAGGAGCGCCAATGACGCGCTTCCAAAGAGGATGCCGACCCAATCAATGTCGCTCTTCAGGCGAGACCAGACATGCGGCTGCTTGTTGTCGACCTTTGGGAGACCGAACAGCCCAAGAACGAAGACAATCGTGTTAGTGATCGCACTGAGGTGGAAACCCCACCGCCATCCGATGGTGTCAGCGAAGATACCCCCGAGCACGAGTCCGAATGAGAAGCCTATGGGTTGGCCACCGCCCATGGATGCGAATGCAATGTTCCTGCTCTTGCCTTCTGGAAACGTGCTCGTGATGATACTGACAGCCGAGGGGAGGCAGAAGGAGATTGCTACGCCGGCGAAGGCACGGAAGACAATGAGCTGTGTTCCAGTCTGCGCCAATCCACATGCTAGTGTAAAGGCGGATTGGAGCAGACATCCTACCAGGTACATAGGTCGTGAGCCAACGACGTCGGCGACGGAACCGAGGAGGAGTAGAGTGCAGCCGCAGGTCAAAGCGTAGATGGAGATTGGCCTAGTATCGTCAGTATGTGAGTATGGAATATGGGATATGTCTACAAACCATAAGAGTACACTAGGTGCCAGCTCTAGTTCTCGTGCGACCGTAGGCAGAGTCACAGTCATGACACCCGACAGCATGGAGCTGACCATGGTAACACAAACAACTGTCACTAAGACGATGGCCGTCGTTCCTTTGCCAGGACCATCTCGCTGTTCAGCAGCGAAAGATTCCTGGGCCACATTGATGGGACGTAAATCCTCAGCTATCGACGGCGTATCTTTGCTTCCTCCATTGCCCAATGGTTTGGCTGTGAGGGCTGGGATCGATGTCTCAGGATAGCTCACAAGTTCGATCGATGTTGCAGTTTGTGACATGTTGGAGTAGAGGGATGATGAGTCGTTTGAAAAAAGGTGGTGGAAGATGAGTCGAGATTAGCAGTACATATCCTTTGAGTAAGGAAATACTAGGCGGCAAACCCTGCTATATAAGGGCAGACCGATGCCGGGAAGACGATAGTAACTGCGACATCATACTCCTCGATGTAGAGTCTGACTGCAGCTCTTGGCTACGCCTTGCATCCTTGTAGGGCGTGAGCGGCTGATTAGTACATGTTCAGTACCTAGGTAGTCAGGCACAGCTCACGGCAACTCCGTGAGTGGGCAGGATCCTGGCGGTAGCCTTGCCATGACTTGGTGAATAGATTGGGATCCTTCTGCTAATGGTTCTTCCACAGCGCATGAGCCGCGTCTAGATTCAGCTAGATGAGTGAAGAGCGGAAGCTTTCCGTCGGGTGTGATGGCAGACGGAGGTTCGGCGGCGGGACTGACGCGATAAGGGAGCCGCGACCTTATCGCGTTAGCGCCGTCATGGCTGCAGGGATCTGGTACCTGACACTTGGCTCCATGTGCTGGAGGGGACGCGGTAGAGGAGCAATTATTTTGTGCTATACGCGACTGCCGTTTCTGTTTTCATTGCAGATTTCCAATGCGCTGAACTGTTTCATATCACGTGGCTAAACTCAAGCCTCGTTCTCCGGCCACTTCAATCCGACGTTATGCTACACGTTGCAACTTCTTGAGATCGGGAGTTGAACTTTCGAAACATCACGACTATCGCTCGTCATTGCTACACGCCACCACAAAAGCTTCAGGGCTTGGGGCAAAACATACACGATGCGGGCTTCAGCTTCCATACTGAGCGCGAAAGCTCTCTTAGTGCTCAGCGCTTTCAGGCACGTTGGCGCGCATGCGGCTCGTCCAGGTGTCAGTGTCGCTCTTCTGGCTTCTTTCAATCCAGCTCCATACCTAGTAGAGTTATTGTAAGCTTCGGGTGTGCCAAACGCAAGAGATACAACTAACTCCTCCCAGAGAAACTGCTGCAGAAGAGAATGCGACGGCATACTACCCCATCCTCGACCGCGTATCCGAGGGGTACTTCGACGAGAAGACCACAGAGCAGGCGCTGTATACAGCCTTTGTGGACCTCCTGAAAAGCGATGGACACATCACCCAGCCTGAAGCCCTCGCTTCCTTCGATCTCGCTCTCTCCATCCGGTCGGCTGCGCCGCGAATAGAAGCACATTACCAATTCTACAATACATCGGTGGAGCCTTCATTGAAGGCGGAGCAGAACGAGAATTGCGAAATTTGGGCATCGTTTCATGGGAAGCAATACTGCTCCGTACACCTAGACGAGCCGTTTGGAGACATTGAGAGCGAGCGGTACGTACAAATGGCCTGGCCTATGGCAGACACTGAGACTCAAACAGGACATACAAACTACCCTTCGACCGCATACTTGGAAACAGCTCGGCTCTACCTGCGATTCTATACGCCGATATCACCGCTCCTCGATTCAAAAAATGGCACAAGACATTGAGCGACACAGCCAAACAAGGAAAGACTTCGTACCGTGTCCGGCACAAGCCTTCGTTAAAGGCACCAACAACGCCGCTGGTAGTGAACGGATACGGTGTCGAGCTACAACTGAAGCGGACCGACTACATCGTCATAGACGACAGACAGGCTGAACAGGGAGAGAAGAGTGCTTCTCAAAAGCCAATGGGCACCGGCCTAGACGACGATGAAGACGTCGCAGACCTCAAGCCCTTGTCCAAGGACGAGGTATCCGATTTAGGGCTGAAGGCTGCCAGCTTTGTAACACAAAGCGAACAACCCATGAATACCCTCATGAAGCTCGTGCAAGACTTTCCGAAGTACTCGTCCATCATCGCAGCTCACAACGCGTCGGAAGACTTCCTGGAAGAACATCTGAAGAACCGCGAGCAACTCCTTCCTACGGGGTACAATGTTATTTGGATCAACGGTGTACAGATTCCAGCACGCGATGTGAACCCGTTCTCGCTGTTGGCACACTTGCGACGTGAACGTAAATTGATCAATGGGATACGCAGTCAGGGTCTAAGCGGTTCTGAAGTCATTTCGTTGTTGTCGCATGATTCCATCGCCCAGACTCAGGCGGACGCTGAACCTCAACGTTATGACTTCAGAGATGCTACCGAAGGCGGCAACGTCATCTTGTGGCTGAACGACATCGAAAACGACCCGATGTATGAAGGGTGGCCAAGTGAACTCAGGGCTGTGGGTACAACTATCCATGTCATTGATCGTGAGCTAATCGTAACTACAGTTGCTGCAAAGAACATACCCTGGTCAACTGCCATCTTGCCGCAGAGACATTCACAACGCCATCGTCGCTGTCGACTTGACCTCGTCCGAGGATGTCACGACCATGCTTGAGACTATCCTCAGTCTCATCAGGCGCGGTATTCCGCTGCGCTGGGGCATTGTTCCTCAGACAGCTGCACCTGGTGCTCTTGAACAAGCCAAGGTAGTTTACTATCTGCATGACGCATATGGACTGCCTGCTGTGATTGAATACCTGCAAGTAGTAAGTACTGGAATCTCTTGTGAAGTCGTATGTGGCGCTGACATGGAGTTCAGTTGGCAGATGGCAAGAAGCTGGCGCACGCAGACCAAACCACTTTCGACGCGACAGTCAAGAAAACTGCGCTCCTCGAAGGAAAGGAGGCTATGGCGTTTGATGACGTACTGAAGTCAGAGACGCTGGATCAGCGCATCACAGGTGCCAAACAGTACCTGAAGCGTCTAGCAGCAGAAGGCCCGAAAGCCCCCGTCTTTGTCAACGGCGTACCCATTCCAGCGACCGAAGAATGGCTCGGAACACTCAGCCAAAGAGTCGGCATGGATCTTCGTCAGATTCAACAAGCAGTCTTCAATGGTAATTTCAACAGCGATAGCTGGGTTCCACAACATTTCTTGGCCTCAGCTGCTGCTAAGCGCAATCCTCTTGTCATCCCGGAGAACGAGAAGAACATCACGCTCATCAATATGGCTGAATTTGAAGAGACCCATGGCGAGGCTTATAACAAGATGCCGCGTATTCATGCATCAGAGTCTGCTAGCAAGAGCGACTGGATTCACGTCACGCTCGTGGCGGATTTCGACTCGGAGGCTGGTTTTGCTCTTCTGAAAGCACTGGCAGATTTCCGTGAGGCAAACCCCAACGTAGAGGCCGTTCTTATACACAATCCGAAAGCCGGTGCGGAGCAGTCGAACGCCTCAGAAGACATTCTAGAGACTTACATCAAATCTGACCGTAAGCTTACAAGCGGAGCCCTCTCCGAGATCATGAACCGGGATGCCAACTACAGAGCAACTCCCGCCGACTCCACTCTGTTCTGGAAGGTTGCTGAGCCGATCTACGACGCGTTCGGTCTGAAGCCGGGACAGAACGGCATGCTTGTTAACGGACGCTTCGTAGGACCCATCCCAGAAGACTACGGATTCTCATACGATGACGTCGAAACGTTCGTCACTTATGAGCAGGTCAAACGCGTTGAGCCGTTGAACAAAGCGCTTGCCGATCTTGAACTCATGGAAAAGATCAAATCTCCTATAGATGTTGCGAAGATCCAGTCGCTGGTCGCACTCTCCACCGTGTCGGACGTTCCAGAAGGCATTTTCGAGACTGCATCAACCCTGAGGATGAGCACTTACAACAACTGGACTGCCAAGCACACCGCTATCTTCCGGGGTGACGAAGACAACGCTGTCTTCCAGATCGTGGCCTCAATTGACCCCGCGACAGAGCTCGCACAGAAGTGGGTACCAATCCTTAAAGTACTCAGCGACATGGAGGGCACACACCTCAAGCTTTTCCTCAACCCCAAGCAGATGCTTCAAGAGCTTCCTGTCAAGCGTTTCTACAGATACGTCCTCGAAGCTCGACCATCCTTTGTCGCCGATGGATCCGTCGGAAGCCTTGGAACCCACTTTTATGGCATTCCCAAGGAGGCTTTGCTGAACCTTGGCATGGATGTGCCACCCTCTTGGCTAGTTGCTCCAAAAGAGTCTGTATATGATCTCGACAACATCAAGCTTAGTACCATTCCTGCTGGTGCCGATGTCACCGCTGTCTATGAACTGGAGAACATCCTCATCGAGGGCCACTCTCGTGACACTACGAATGGTGGTCAGCCGCCGCGTGGTGCTGAAGTTGTCCTTGCTACTGAGCGGGATCCTCATTTCGCGGATACTATCATCATGGCTAATCTCGGCTACTTCCAGTTCAAGGCTACTCCTGGCTTTTACAACATTCAGCTCAAGAGCGGTCGCTCTCAGGAAGTTTTCAGCCTTGATAGTGCAGGTCCTATTAGCTGGGCACCCGTGCCTGGTGACGAGACTACTGAGATTGCTCTCATGAGCTTCCAAGGAGCGACAATATTCCCTCGACTATCGCGAAAGCCAGGTCAGGAAGAGACTGATGTGCTCGCTCCTGAAGAGTCACTCGCCTCTGAGCTGGTTGGCAAGAGCGCGCAGAAGGTCAACAAGTTCCTAGGCAAGATTGGTCTCAACTTCGACTCCGAGAAGGTCCTGCAAAAGGGCGCTGACCTGTTCTCCGGAGGCAAAGCGGCGAAGAAGGGCACGCAAGCAGACATAAACATCTTCTCCGTCGCTTCAGGCCACTTGTACGAGCGCATGCTGAACATCATGATGGTATCTGTCATGAAGCACACCAAACACACCGTCAAATTCTGGTTCATCGAGCAATTCCTCTCTCCCAGCTTCAAATCCTTCCTCCCGCACATCGCCGCCGAGTACGGTTTCGAATACGAAATGGTCACCTACAAATGGCCGCACTGGCTGCGCGGCCAAACCGAAAAGCAGCGCGAGATCTGGGGCTACAAAATCCTCTTCCTAGACGTCCTGTTCCCCCTCGACCTCGAAAAAGTCATCTTCGTCGACGCCGACCAAATCGTGCGAACAGACATGTACGAACTCGTGCAACACGACCTAGAAGGCGCCCCTTACGGCTTCACACCCATGGGCGACTCGCGCACAGAAATGGAAGGCTTCCGTTTCTGGAAAACAGGATACTGGGCTAACTTTCTGCGTGGTCGCCCCTACCACATCTCCGCGCTGTACGTCGTAGACTTAACCCGCTTCCGCCAACTCGCTGCTGGCGATAGACTCCGCCAGCAATACCACGCCCTCTCCGCGGACCCCAATTCCCTCTCTAACCTCGACCAAGACCTACCCAATAACATGCAGTTTAACCTCCCCATCCACAGCTTACCGCAAGAGTGGCTGTGGTGCGAGACTTGGTGCGCTGATGAGGATTTGCACAAGGCGAAGACGATTGATCTTTGTAATAATCCGCAGACTAAGGAGCCGAAGTTGGAGAGGGCGCGCAGGCAGGTGCCCGAGTGGAATGTTTATGATGGGGAGATTGCGGGGTTGGTTAGACGTGTGAAGGGGGAGGTGAGGGATGGGAAGGGGGAGGGGGTGGTGGACGTGCAGGAGGAGGAGCAGAGGAGGGAGAAGGTGGTGAAGGATGCGGAGAGTGAGAGGGAGGGGCATGGTGAGTTGTAAGATAGATGATTGATGGAGGGAGAAGAGGAATGTCTTGGTGTGAGAGGGAAGCGAGATAAGTTACGATATTAGAGGTGCTGCAATCGTGCAAAGTTTCACCACATGTTTTTCTGTACTTGCTAAGGCTGAGTGATGCTCTTCTAGTCGGGATTGAAGCCCCTTGAGGGGGGGCTGTGTGACAAGGTGATTCGGTTACGAGTAGGTATGGGCATTGGAAGCCTGCGTTGCGTTAAATGTTTGCGACAGCCTGTTAGCTACATCTTCTACCTAATCTCTTTCTTTAAAGGGGCGTCACAATGAACCTCGTAGAATGTTTGCTAGTCGGGCACAAGTCGCAATCCCTGCTCCTTCATACCTAGGTAATCGTTGTTCTTCCCCGGTAGATGGACATAATGAATAGGGTGCGCCTTCGACTCAGACTGCGGTCTTGTCCTTCGGGCAGGTCATTGAGATGGTACTTTGGTATACGGTATGATTGCGATAGGTTTGATGTAGATGAATAGAACGGAGACCAGACGTTGACTTGACGATAGAAACACTGACTTAGGTACTTATCGTGATACGACAGAAATACCCTGCCCAAAACTCATGCTTGAAATCAGCAATGGCAATGGTTGATGTTCCGAGTGGCATCGTGACGCGCCTGCGCCGTGCCATCGAGAAGGGCCGATAGAGCCGTTTCTCCCGACCACCCTTTACGATGATCGACAACCACCACGCGATGCGGTCATTACACTCCCACATCTGCACAACAAGTGCAAACACCGATAACAGGTTTTCGCTCTATTTAATATTAGAAACTATAAGTACGTTAGTAAGAGCGGCCTTAAGCTCTAGTTTGTGTTACACTTTATAGAGATTAAATTTTATTCTATCTAATTACTAATAAAGCTACTAACTTAAAAATTCTAATAAGTTAACTAGTCTAATAACACTAAATTTATAATATATAGCTTATCTATTTTTATAATAGTAATAGTAATAGTAATAGTAAAGCTATAATTACTATTTTTAATAGCTATTTATAATACCTCTAGACTTATATAACTATTTTTCTAACTACTATAATAGTATTAAACTATATAATAATTATATTTAGTTTTTTTATTTATTACTATATATAAGTAATAATATTTACTTTATTTATAAAACGCTTTTTTTCTTTTAAAAGTACTTTTTTATATTTAGTTTTATAGTATTATATTTTTTTACTTTTTTTACTATTACTTATAATACTTTAATATACTATATTACTAGTACTTTTTCTTATTTATTAAGCTAGCTATTACTTTAGTATATTTTTAGTATAATTATATTTAGTATAAAGATATCTACTAGTATCTTATACCTAATTTTATAAACTTTATTTAATAAAAAAATATTAAAAAATACTTAGCTATTAGTCTTAGAACTACTAAAAAAATTTAATAAACTTAGAGTATATTACTATTAGTACTAAGGCTTCTAACTAATACTATACTTACTTATATAACTTTTAAAAGCTTAAATAGTAATTAAGAACTATATAATATAGTAGTAATAGAAATACTAGTACTTAATAGCTTTATAGTATATATTTTTTAATAACTATAATATAATAACTATTCTTTTATAGCTTAGATATTAATAAAACTTATAGTAGTTTATTATTAGTAAACTAATTCTATAGCGTAAACTAGTCTAAAAAGAGTAAGATCTATTACTAGTATATAAAAAGACGTATTTCTAAAAAAGTTAAAATTCTACGTTTAAAAGTATAGGCGTTAGATAAGCTAAAGCTTAGATTCTTAGCGCTACTATCTTTAGCGTAGTTAAAGCTTTTAAAATTTAGAGTAGTAAAGTAACTATTTTATAAATACTAATATCTACCTATAGTAAAGAAAATTATAATATAATTATATATTCTTAATAGCTTATAACTAATAAAACTATAAATTATAAAGTAATAATAAATACTAAAATATTTAGTAAGCAAAATTATACTTCTATATATATACTCTTTATTCTCTATCTCTATCTTTATCTCTACTTTTATCTTATAGCTTATAGTAAATTAGAGATCTAAGACTTATTAAAAACGTAAATAGTAGCTTAAATCTAATACTAAAGCTATACTATAGATAATTTCTTAACTATATTTCTACTCTTTTATAAGTTCTTTTAGCGTTAGTAAGTTTAAAGCTAATCTTATTACTAGTTATATTACCTTTATTAATTATATTCTTATACTATATTATATTACTTATTAAAGCTTTTATAAACTACTCTAAGACTACTACTAAAAAAAAAGCTCTTAGTTAGACTATTTTAGTAATTATTATATAGACTATTATTAAAGCTATTATAGAGGCTATTATTAGAGCTTTTAAAACCTATCTTACTTATTTTATATTACGTTTTAAGACTACTAAGACTATTACTACTATTAATACTATTAAAATTATTATACTACTACTATAAAGGCTTTTAATATATAGACTAAGACTTTTTATAGTTTTTTATTATAGCTAAGCTTTTAAGTAACTTACTAGTAATATATTACTTTATTAAGTGTGCTAGTGCAGAAATATAGGCACAACGTAGTTAAGTAACATAGTATATAATTATAATATAGGTGTATTTTCTAAATACCTTATTTTATAGTAAGTAGTAGTATATATTCTTTTAAAGGTTCTAGAAATTAAAACTAAGCTATAAAGTTTAACGCTCTTAAATCTTATATAAAAGTATAAAGGTAAGAAGCTATAATTTAACCTAGAAACTATAGAGAAAGAGGTATAATAGAGTATACGTTCTATATATCTCTAGAAAAACATTTAGAAGTTATAAATATATCTTATTACTTTCTAGAAGCTCTATATAAAAGTAGAAGGTAGAAAAGGCTATAACTATAGAGAAACAGCAATAAACGTCTAAGAACTTAAGTATTTAAAGCTGTTTCTAAAATAAGGCTACAAAGTAGAAAGGTAGTAAAGTATAGTAGTTTATAACTCTTAGTTAGTAATAACTCTAAATCTATTATGTAATAGCTATTCTAAGATAGTAGAAGAGTTTTATATATATAATTACACTAGACTCTTTAGCTATAGTTATAAAAAGTAAAATTCTCTACTTACTTTTTTCTCTTTTCTTTTATCTTTCTTATCTTTCTTATCTTCTATATCTTCTACATCTTCTATATCTTCTTTCTCTCTACCTATTAATATAGTAACTATATTATCTATAAAGGCTCTTATTATTTCTAAGACGCGTATAGGCTATTCTATAACTACTATAACTAAGACTACTATAGTTATTACTAAGTATAGGCTTAGTAAATTTAAGCTTATAAGCTATATTATTAAGAACTAGTAGTTTAAAGAGATAATAAATTAGGTATACTACTATACTAGGCTAGCTTCTAAATTTAATATAGATTATACGTTAGTATACTATATATCTAATAAGTCTATAGGCGTTAACGTCTACTACTTAGGCTCTATCTTTATTATACTAATAGGCAATTCTATAGCACTTAAAGTCTATACTAAAGTATAGTATATACGCTAGTAAGACCTTATTACTACTAGTAGAAGTTCTAAGTAGACTAATTATTAGAAAAACTTTGTGCGCTATAAAGTACTTATCTATTAGCGCTAGAATTAGATATTATATATTCTAACTATAGTAGAGAAGCTTTTTAAGATAGAAGTAGAGATATCTCTTACTCTCTCTACTATTATACTATTTACCTTTACATTCTAAGTAGTTTATATATAGGCTAGTAATTAATAATAATAATAATAATAACTATAAACCTATAATTAGGCTAATAATATAAGCAAGATAGATAATTTAGATAATAGAGTAATAATAGCTTATTAATAAGCTTACAGTAGAATACGCAACTAGTCTAATAAACTATAGATATATTTAAGATCTTTCTAAGTTATTTAGCTAGCGTATTAGGCTACAGAGAATATATAGCTCTTTTATAGTACTATAAACATATTACTACTACTACTAATTCTAAGATTTTCTTAAGCCTTTAGGCAATTACAACTATAATAGAAGTAGTAGCAGCGCTTACTTTTAAGAGAGATTATATATAATATAGTAGTGCTACTACTAAGTATTATTTATATAATATTAGTAGTAATAAATAAGTAAATATAGATTGTAAGTCTTTGTTATAAAAGTATAAAAAAGAAAAGTATAAGTAAGTAGTAAGAGGCGTTTAAGTCTATTAGGCTTAGTTTTAATAGCTTAAAAGTTTATTTATTTATTATTTGTAATATAGTATAATGTTATAAGACATAACGTAGTAGGCTTTGTCTCTAAGGCCTAGAGAGGTTACTAGTAATATATAAAAGTTCTTTTATAGACTATATCTACTCTAAAAAGAGTAATAGAATAGTTATTATATTACTAGTATTACTTTTTCTATCTAGAGTAATCTATTAATTATTTATACTATATATACTTATAACTTTATATATAAGATTAAGTTATAGATAGCTCTACTTATAAAGATAAAAGTAGCTATTATATACTAGCGTAAAGTGTTTATTAGAATTCTTAGCTAAAGTAATAATAAATAAACTAAAGAAAATAAAGTATTTAAAGCTTACTTTTAGTATAATAATACTATTAAATAGATAGTAGCTATATTAGTGTTCTACTATTATAGTTACTCTTAAGAACTAAGCTATAATAGAGTAGTTATCTTTATTAGCTTAAGTTATATTATATTAATAGCTAAAGATTAAATGTAGTAAGGTGTTAATATACTACTATAGGCGTTACTTAATATAAAGTTTTTCTTCTTAGTAAGGCCTTAAAAGTAATATATTATTAGTCTATATAGAAGCCTTAGTGCTAATAGTAATATATACTAAATATATTAAAATCTTAAAATCTTTTAGTAGTTCTAGAATAACTTTAAAAGCTAGGCATCTTTTAATATCTTTTTACTAAATAGAGTCTGTAAAATTAGGTATAAGGCACTAAGTAGTTTATTATAGCTATTATCTAGTAAATAGTATTTTTTTATAAAAGATAAGCTATAAATACTATATTCTTATTATTTTATATCTTAAAACTTTTATAAAGTATTTTAGCTAAAGTATTATATTACTAATATATAGTCTTTTTAATAGCTAAAAATAGTAGTAGTATTATTTTTAGCTTTACTATATATACTAATTTATAGAAAAGAATAGTATAAGTAATAAAGTTAGTACTAGTATATTTTATAAAAAAGTACTATTACTATCTTATTATAAGTAAGAAATTAATATTATACTTAATAAAAAGCTTATATATCTTACTAATAAGCTTTTAGAAAGTAAAGCTAAAAAAAAAAAAAAAAGCTTTATACTAGTTATATATATAATAAAAATAATAAAAATTTTAATAAGCTTAGTATATAGCTTTATACTAGTAAAGTAGCGCTATAAAGTACTTATAATAGTTTTTAGTATAGCTAAAATAAAGTAGTTTATAGTAGCTTTTATAATAGCTTCTAAAATAATAATCTTAAAAAAACTTATAAAAGTAGTAATATATTTAAAAGAAAAGTAATTAATTAATAATAAGAAGCTTAATTAAGCTTTAGTAAGTAAAGTAATATAACTAGTAATAAAATTAGCTTTAGAAAAACTTACTAATACTAAAAATACTTATAAAAGAAGTATTAGTAATATAGTTAAGAGCTTATTTAGTTAGTATAGCTTTAGTATTAGATTTAAGCTACTATTTATATTTTTAATAAGTTTTTAAATCTCTAATTTACTATAAGCTATAAAATAAAAATAAAAATAAGAATAAAAATTTTATAAGCTAAAATTTTAGTATTTTATTATTTTATAATTTATAGCTTAGTTAGTTATAAGCTATTAAAAATATATAATTATATTATAATTCTCTCTACTATAGTATAAGTAAATATTAGTATTTATAAAATAGTTACTTTACTACTCTAAATTTTAAAAGCTTTAACTACTATACTAAAAGTAGTAGTACTAAGAACTTAAGCTTTAGTCTACTTAATATTTATACTTTTAAATATAGAATTTTAACTTTTTTTAAAATATATCTTTTTATATACTAGTAATAGACTTTACTCTTTTTAAACTAGCTTACTATAGAATTATTAGTTTACTAATAAATAAAAATATCTACTATAGTAGTAATTATCTTTACTTTATTAGCTTTATACTTATAGTAACTAATATCTCTAATATTTTAAAAGTATATATTAGTAAAGTAGTTATAGATTTAAATATTATTTAAGTTTAAAAAGTACTTAGAAACTTAATTTAGTAGATATAAAGTAAAAGTATTAAAAATCTAAGCTATAAAACTAATATAAATATTTAAAGTAAAGTTAAAAAAAGTAAATTATAATAAAGAAAGTAACTATAGTATTTATAGTATAAAGTTAGAGTTTTTAAGCTTATACTAAAACTAGCTTCTACTTATAAAAGTCTTTTAGCTAGCTTTTTTATAAAAGAAATATTTATAAAAGTTTCTAATATTATATAAGTATAAAAAAAATAGTAGTAAATATATAAGAAAATATACTAACTTATATATAAGAATATATAGTATTTCTACTTTATAACTTACTTTATAATTTATTTTAATAGTTTTTTAACTAATAAACTATAGTTATATTACTATTTTATTAAAATTTTAAAATAATAAAGTAATTATATTACTTATATAGTAATTTTTTTAAAATAAGCTACTTACTAGAAGTATTAGTAGCTAAGCTAAAAAAGCTTAGTATACTTTTTTATATACTTTAAATATAAAGTATATATTAAACTTTAGTTTACACCTTTATAAAATACTTAGTAGAAAGTAGTTACTTATTTAAGACTTAATTTTTTTAAACTTAAGATACCTCTATACGCTGTTTACAACAAAACACGTTGGTGAGATGAGATAGATACCACACACGATCGGGTCTCGGCTCCCCTAGCGTATACCGGTGGCTACGCCGGCACGGCTGTACCTGGGTTGGGTGGAGAAGATAGGTTCATGCCAAGACAGGTATGACATAGGTGGTCCAGCGGACAGATGACGCTGAAGACGTAATGTGGAGGTACTGTGGCAGGCTGGCTGTGTGTGGTGTGGGTATATAAGGCTCGGTGCTGGTTTCTATGAAAGGCTGTACATCATCAACCACTCATCACAAAACAACTCACATCTATCTCAAGCACAACTCCCTGTACACTTACCCAGCCAAACTACACATCACTTCCTCGTCAAACATGTCTGGACAAGGAGTTTCCCACCAGGGCATCACCGCCCCCGGTCTCAGCGAGGCGGACCAGAACATCAACAACACCACCGAGGACATCAGCAACAAGGCTTCGGGTCACAAGGCAAACTTGAGCAACCCCAGTACGCATTCCCTGAGATACCTAGCTGCGTGTTTGATGAGATGAGAGACTAACGCGTGATGCAGACACTAGCGAAGAGTCCAAGAAGAAGTCTGCTGAGGCCCTCAAGGCACTTGGTGGTGAGGACGCTTTCTATGGAAAGCAGGGTAAGGGCGAGTAGGGAACTCTCTACTGCCTTGTTTGGGGAGAGATGAAGTTATGATACCATATTGAAATAAGAATATAATGTCTTTCAACGTCAATGATGCGCACGCCTGAATGCTGCATGAGTGATGTACAGCTTATTCGTGTGCTCCATCGTACTGTACAAGTATGCTTTCAGGCGCAACTAAGGAATCGAAGCTCATAGTCGGCTATCGCATGCGTGAAAAGCGGCATGAGAACGAGACGATGGACAATCGCGTCGGCGTTCTTTCCACGCGGAAAGCGATGACGTCATCAACATCATCGTCTCCTTCCCCACACATCTCCACCCCAGCCCTGCAGCCTCACCAAACATCCATCAACAACACCAAACACCCATCTTGACTCGACCTCCCATCTCATACCTCCCCAGATACTACCTCACACTCCCCAATCATGACATCCTCAACCCCCTCCACCACCCCCTCCATACCAACCCTCCACACCAAAGCCGAGTACCTCAAAGCCGTCATGTACGAAGGCGTCACCATCCTCGAAGGCACAGCCACCTGGTGCAAGAACTGCCACATCGTCGCCCCTGAAGTCGCAAAGATGGTGGCTGAGTACCCGAATGTCAAGTTTTACACGTATGATGTGGAGGAGTGTGAGGATATTGCGCAGGAGCTGGGGGTTAGGAGTATGCCGTCGTTTAGTGTGTTTAAGGATGGGGATATTATGGAGGGGGTTACCGGGGCGAGGCCGAAGGAGGTGCGGAGGGCTATTGAGGGGTGTTTGTAGGGAGAGTGGTTGGGTGATGGTCAGGGAGGGAGGGGAGGAGGTGGTGAGAGATGGAGGTGAGAGGTGAGACTGGCGGCGATGAGAGACCGGGCTGGCGATGTCGGTCCGGTGTCTAAGAGAGGCCAATTATGGCCCATGACCTTCTAAGAGAGTAGCTGTTATGCGTTCGGTAATCGACATCTCTTTATCAGAAAGCGGTAAAGTCGCGGTACACTGTCACGAAAGTGAAAGCTGCCTCGCCAAGCGAGGCGCCGTTTGCGCAAATACTCTCGCACACTAAACGGGCTTTTGAAAAACCTTGCGTCTCTCATCGCACCACGCCATTGTTTTCGTTCCAAGGCGACTAGCCTACCAATTCGAAAGCGATCCCCTCTACACGATACGATTTCTGCGACGGGTTCCACCTCTTACAGCCGTGTATCAGATCATCCCACGATGTCACGAATATCGACAAATCTACTAGATCTGGAGCGGGAAATAAAGAGTAGAATGGCAGAGGTCGCGGAGTACGAGCACGCAGTGGCGCGACTACACGACACGATTGGAGACGAGTGGAGTCGAATCCTCGACAGTAGTCTCCGGCGGAGTAAGGCAAGCCTACAAGAATTGGAAGATCGGTATATGCGTATCGCTTTGAGGCACCACGGTCAACGCCTTCACGAAGATTCCTATGTGCCGACAATCTCAATCGCAGAACTGGAGCGAGTCGATTTTGCAGAGACAGACGCTTGGGACGATCTACTCGCCAACTTGCTGACATTGAAACGTATCGGAAAGAAACGAAGTGGTCTGGAGCAGGAGCTTCACGAGAAGCGGCGATTGATGGAACGACGTTTGCAACTCCGATCTTACTCAAGGCGCGATGAGGCGATGGACGACCAGGAGATTGAGGACATTCACGAAGATATTCTACGCTACACAGAAAGGATCCAAAGTCTCACTCCCGAATTTGAGCCCCTTCTAACGAGAGCATGTGATACGATGATGGCGGCGAATCGGGCATCAAAGAGTCATCTCAAAGTGCCAGGGTTTGGTAGATGGGCCCCTGTGCGTGCGCCTGTAGCAGTCACTGTTACACCTGAACGTACAGGCACCACAATCGCTACCGCCCCCGTACCATCGGCCGTCGCAGTCACCGCTGCGCAAGTCAGAATCTCAGATATCCCTTCCCAGGTGGAGTCTTCCGCAAGGAATATTCAGATGGGTACAGCTTCTGGTGTTGTAGCCTCAAGGCCCAAAACCAAGACCGCTGTCGTCAAGTTGGACGAGAGGCTATCGAACCTCACACTGTGTCCCCGACTGAGCCAATATGCAGATGTCAAGCCAGTCAATTCGCACAACTTCAGTGTCGGTGACATCGGCTGGTTCCCTGTTCTGCGCCCCTCTCTGTCGGTATCTTCCTCCGACATCCACACTGAGTTCGGTTACATTTGCGCCAAATCATACCCAATCGTCATTGTGGAGTGCCTGGATGACTGCATGTTGGGTCTGATCATCTCCACGTCACATGGAAACGGTTTGCGTCTCAAAGGCGACTCTATTAGAGAACGAAGCGTTCCCGTCGTCGACCAGTCTTCGAACTCCCCCGTACCACACCCGCCTAACTGGGGCGCCGGTCTTTATCCCAGGCAAACAGTCCGGGTCGAGCACCGCAGTGGAGAATATCGTCCACCCGCAAGCGCATACATCGACATGCTGAATACGATCATGATACCTTATGACTCAAGGTTCCGGAAAGACGGAGCGATAATGGAGGACGACGTTCTTGCCCTGCAGCGTATGAGATTGTCGGCCGTCCTTTTAAAATCTGACGCTGGAGCATTGGGAGATTCCACAGAACTATGGAATTACTTGACAGGGTGGTTGAGAGACGTCGCTGGCTTGGAACATGCGCTGACAACTTGATGACCTCTGGACGGATATGAGAAGTGGATGGGGAGAGGTAGTGCGACGTGCAAGGAAGATCAAGGCGGAAACGTTGCCCATGCACAGGTCTGAGTGAGTGTTTGACCTGCATCTCTCATGTTCGTATCCAGGCTGCCGCTCGAATTGCTACGTCAAACAATATGGATAGTCTGCGTGTCAGCATCGGTGCTTCTTGATCTGTTTGAAGGAAATAGTACCGGCCGTTGTATGTGGGAAGAAAGAAACACAGGCTGCATCAATGGAGAAACGCAGCGACACTCAACCAACGGCAATAGAGAAAGCCAAGGCGCTATCTTAATGTCTCTTCTCATGAACAGAGATTTGTGCATTCTGGTAACATTCCTAGGCAGTTTACAAGTGCGTAGAAGCAGGAAAGTAAAAACTGCGTTTTCATTCGTAGAATCCTCTTTGTGTGCATCAACCTCACTGCACCTATCTCAACCCCAAAGCCTCCTCGCACCGCATCACATCGCATCCCATCACAACTCGATCCCCACCCCCAGTCCACCCCACCAATCTCCATCCGGCCATCGCACTACACCCCAGTCCCCGCTGACCACACCCAAGACCCTCCCGTCCCATCCCAGCCAATCACCATCGTCTCAGAAATTGCCGGGTAAGCCCAGCACAAGGGTAGCGAGCGGGGAACACCCGACCTCCACCACCGCATTCAACATGCTGACCATCGTTTTTATGTTCTCAACGGCAAGCTGTAGCGAAGGGGGCTTTTCGGCGTAATCGTGATATATATCCAGCCAGTTGGGATAGAACTGAGTATCGACCGAGCCGTGGCGGCGGTATTTGACGAACGGGAGCAGAGGATTGTGTACACGGAGACCGAGACGGGCGGCTTGGGAGACGGGGCGTTAGATGGATGAGTGGTCGACTAAGAAGAGGGCGTGAGGGATGTCGTGTACCCCACCGTGCATGTGCATGTGGAGGAGAAGTGGTGAGCGATTGCGGACAGGGAAGCTCTCGAGTTGATAAGCACAGCGTACCCTGGGGTTGTAGTGCAAGGTGGGGATTGATACACGACTACACTACCTACCTCCACTCCACCAGTCATTCCATAGAAACAGCTGCTACGATCAATCATGGCGACGACAACAGTGACCTCGCATAGCACAGACTCCGATCGCATCGACAAGGAGCCACATCTCGCCCACACGTCAACCAACATCTCAATCAGCCCAGAGCTATTCGAGAAACTGTACCTCGCGCCAAAAACACCACATGCAAATGAGAACGTCGGAAAATATGCAAACGCAACACCTTTGGGCTTCTTGGGGTGAGACACTCTTTACAAAACGGACGGTGTCGATACTAAATACAACAGATTCGTAATCTCAACCTTCACATTCTCCATGGTACTAATGGGCTGGGGCGGTGCCGCGGGAATGCAAGCAGTCGTGTAGGTCCATTCCCTCCCTCCCCCATCCCATCCTCCCATCTCCACCCCTTCCCTCCCCAACTCCACCCCAGACTAACCCCCCTCCCCCTCCAGCGGCATATTCTTCTTCACAGGCCCCCTCCTCCTAACCCTCTCCACAATCTTCCTCTGGATCCAAGCCCAATTCTTCCCCATGATGGTCTGCGGTCTCTTCGCCGTCTTCTGGCTCTCCTTCGGCATGTTGCAACTGCCCACCCTCGGTCTCGCCGCCGCCTACTCCCCAACCGGCGACGCAGCAGCCGGCATGGTGAGTAAAGAGATGAACGCGGTGATTGCGTTGTATTTGCTTGTGTGGGGTTTTGCGCTAGCGACGTTTTGGCTGTTTACTATCCGGATCAACATGGTCTTTGCGGGGATTTTTGGGTTTGTGACGGTGGGGGCCTGGGTGTTGAGTGGCGCTTATTGGGCGTTGAGTACGGGAAATTTTGATAAGGCGTTGAAGTTGCAGAAGGTGAGTTACTCTGGCACTTTTGAGGGATCATTACTGATGCGTACAGGCTGGTGGAGCGCTGCTCTTCATAGTGGGATTGTTGGGCTGGTATATGCTCTTCGTCATTATGGCTGCAGAGATGCGCTGGTCTGTATGTCCGCCTGTTGGAGATCTGAGCAAATACTGGGCGAAGACGGATGTCGAGATTGGTGCGAATGCAAGTGAGAAGAAAGATTGAGCATGGGATCGTGTCTTTTGAAAGCGACACTGATGTTATGTAGATGGTGCGGTAATACTTTGCATGTAATTGCTGATATGAAACTTTAGACGAGGACGCAACTCGACGACCGAATGAACTCATGGCCCTACAGTTCCCGCGACCTTCTTTTCCTGCAACTCCTTCCTGTCGCGTCTCTGTACAGCAACAGTCTTACTAGTGTATTTCCTCTTATCGACCGATGGGATGAAGAAAGCAGCGACCACTCCTAGCAGCCCAAAAGCCAAAGCCACTAAGTACGACAGATGGGCACCCTCCAGGTATGCTTGCTTGTTCCCTAAGCTGGCTGCAGCTCGAATAGCAGGAGTTATACCTGGGATAGCTTGGTACCCGGCAGCTGTGTTTGCTCTCGCTGCAGTGATCAACCTAGTGACGATATCCGAGGAGAGATTGAAGGGGGCAAGATTGGCACGAACGCGCGCAGGTAAGGCGTCTCCGTACTTGTTGTTCGTAACGTTTCCAAAGATGGCGGTAGCGACTGCGCCGGCAAGCAGGCGAGAGGTTCCTGCAAGACCAGCTGCAGTACCAATGTCTTCCTGATATACAATTCCGAAGCCGACCAAGACCATGCCGTTCAAAAGGTTGACAGAGGTACATGTCGAGATGATGACTGTCAGGATGATTGACTTGACGGGATTGTCCATTGTGGATGTAGACATGGCACCCACGCAAGCTGTCTGCAAGGCGACGGCGAACATGATAACCCAGCGTTGGTGGCCGATAACCTTGCTGAAAGCCACAATGATACCACCGATGATGGTTCCGAGAGGTAGGACTTCGGCGTACAATCCTTTGGATATCTCGTCGGTGGCGTAGATGAGTTGGGATAGGCGTGGCCACAGAGTTGCGTTCGAGTAGTATTGCATCCTGTAATTCGTTAGCATAGGCCTTATTGTCAAGTGGAGCAACATACCCGCCTATGGCCATGACCAACATCGGCACGGTAAAGTGGCGAAGTGCCCTGAAAAGACGCGGCGGAAAAAGTGGTGCCGTCAGATTATAGTAGGCCTCGTAGAATCCCAGACCAATCAAGGTCACCAGTCCGATGATGATAGGTGCGAGAACTGTCGCAGAAACCCAAGGAGCCTGAGATCCACCCCAGCTGACACCAACGATGAAAAGTGTACACCCGGCCAAGAATAGGAATAGTCCCAACCAGTCGAATTCGCGTAACAGTTGTCCAGCAGTCTTACCATGTTCAGCCTTCTTATCCTTCCAGGATGGCGGGTGGTAGAAGAAGAACAGAAGGGTAAGGTTGATAGCCTGGAAGCCCATCATGACATAGTAGCAAATGCGCCAGTTGCCAGTCTGCTTGATGATAACCCAACTGACCAAAGGCATGATCTGTGCTATGATCGAAGCAGCGTCGAACAGCCCAATAGTAACATGGCGATATTTGCTCGGCACAATCTCTTGGACCGCACCAAAGGCCATCTCCAGGAACCCGGAACCGCAGCCAAACAGGGCACCGCCGGCGATCATCTGGTTGATGCTTTGTCCCGTCGCTGAAACGATGCTGCCAATGATGAGGATGATAGCTCCGGCAATGAAGAACCATCGCCTGCCGAATATGTCTGAAAGTCGTCCACCAACAGTAACAAACATCGCGCCACCAAGGTTCCACGAGATCGTAATCCATGTGTATCTCGGGTCTGGGCCAAGCTCGGCGTTGATGTACGTGAGAATCGCTGGTGGAATGAGGAGGGTGAATAGGTAGGCGTTGTAGCACATGGCCATAGACACAGCTGCCATCAACGTGCGGACTGACTATAGTTAGATATGAAGGAGCTAGTGCAGATGTTTGGCATTACGCACAAGTCATGCCCACATCTTCACCGGTGGTTTGTAGATGGCGGACGATCTCTTCGTTGGCGTCATTGCTGGGGATGTAGTTGTCGTGATCCGATGTATTCGTGCTATGCTCGAGCGCTTCGATATGTGCCACCGAGGGCTCACGGTCTCCTTTCGCAGCCATAGTGTAGCAAGCGGCAATGAGAAGAGTACTACGAAGTACTGAAAATATCCAAATCCAGAGCTGGAGGATCAGCACTGTCATAAATACCGTCCCGCTGTTCCCTAGTGTGATCCGTCAGCTACCCCGGAATTCACCCCAAACATCCCCACCCATGCATGGAGATAGCGACATGGCACTTATGCACATGCAACCGACTCAAAATTATAGTACACTTGGGGGCGTTGTACCGACATGAGCATAAGCACTGTCATTGCCGATTTGGGTAAAGAACTGCATGTCGTATGGCGTCAGTGAGGGAACATGATTGGTCACGGCTCCTTCAGTCGGAAAAACATAGCCAATGCCGACTTAGTATACCCGGTGTTGGCTATCGTTGTCCTGTGTGCGCAACAGTCAGCGGAGGATTACGCACTGGAGATCGCACTGCTGTGGGAGTTTTAGTGTCCCCAGAGCGTCCGGTGTGCCATTCATCCAATGCATCTCTTCCAATCTCTGGTCTCGTATTCGAACGCCCTTGAGAACGGGCATGTGATCGCATTCGCTCGTTCTCGTAGGATGAGACATGGTATCGTCTGATACGCTGCGTACTTGAATTGCGATGGTAGGTATAAGTGGAAGAACAAAGATCAAATTTTTGCAATGGCCGGATATCGCCAGTATGTCGTAACGCCTTCAAATGCTGTATCCACAAACGCCGCTAAAAAGAAGAAACGAAGACCTCATAGGGCCTCGAGTTCGAAGTCGTCCAGCTTGTCGCGGTACTTCATGATGTTGCGCTTAATCTTGGAGGAGTCGACCCATGTGACGAAGTCTTCCATATTCCTCGAGACCAGATACGCTGGGTCTGTGATGACATCGGTTCCAACTCTTACGTGCTATGTGTTTGTTAGCTCCTAGTCTAGGGAGATGACCTCTAAAGAAATCATGTCCGGAGTCCAGTGTGCTTACCCCTTGTTCAACGAGTGTGACTGCAGATTGTACATGATCTGCCATACGGAGCCGGGTCATGACGACTGGTAATCTCCTCCGTGCGAATGCGCTCACTGTAAGCTTGTGCTCGACATCGGATAGTTTTCCACGGCCGCCGCCACCAGTTCCCAGCAAGCCCATCGAGAACAGTTTTTCCAGTATCAGGTCCTCTTGTTTAGCGCGGAAGGGATCGGATGGATCGAGGTTGGCGATTCTATGTGCGAGTTGGCGCAATGAGCCGGCGAGCTGGTTGTATTTTCGGTAGTCGTCGCGTCCTTGGATTGCGTAGCGTCGCATGACGGCGGCTTCTCGGTGGTCATTGTCGCTTTTGTAGGTGTTGAAGTCGACCTGTGAGAGGCGTTAGTACCTCTGAGCAAAACTCTATCGCTTCATGTGCTGGAGATAGCATCGTTGGACATGGCGAGAATGGCGGTTGTTCGCGCGGCGGTCCAGACGACGATGCGCAACGGCGAAGATGGGGCTAGGAGATGCATACCTTCTTCAAGAGCTTCTGCTCATGATGCTTGAGTTTGCGCACCATATTGACGATGCGGATATGGGATTGTGGTGGGTGGTGGGTCGTGAGTGCTTGCGATGGCTTCGCGACAACGATGAAGATCCAAAGAATTATCTGACAGGGGTGCAGCGGGCGCTAGCGCTAGCGTGACTGCCCCTCCAATGACGCGTGGGGTGCATCCAAATTACTTTTCACTGTTCGAGTCAAACACTCTAACAATCAACCTTCCAAACACATCTCCAATTATGCCGACAGTTCACTTGCTCGACTATGTCGCCGGCAACGTCCGCTCCCTCGTCAATGCCATCGAGAAGGTTGGCTACACCGTCGAATGGGTCAAGACGCCCGCGGACGTGCCCTCTGCCGAGGTACCACCGCCCTCTCACCAAGACGCGCGCAACAATTGACAAGTGCTGATGCAGCATCGCCCCTAGAAACTCATCATTCCTGGCGTCGGCCACTTCGGCCACTGCATGTCCCAGCTAGAGAAAGCCGGCTACGTCGAACCCATCCGCGAACACATCAGGGCGGGGAAACCTTTCATGGGAATATGCGTCGGTGTGCAGGCATTGTTTGAAGGATCAGAAGAGAGTCCTGAGGTTAAAGGTCTGGGAGTCATCCCTATGCGACTACGGAAGTTCCAGGACGCAGACAAGAGCGTACCGCACATCGGATGGAACAGCGCGAACACATCGCGCACCGGAGAAGTCACGGATGACTCATTGTACGGGCTGCGACCGACGTCGAAATACTACTATGTCCACTCCTACGCCGCGATATATGAGGAGGGTCTGTTAGAGAAGGATGGCTGGGCAGTCGCTACAGCACGGTACGGCGACGAGGAGTTCATCGGCGCAGTCGCAAAGGGAAACATCTTCGCCACACAGTTCCACCCTGAGAAGAGCGGCGCAGCAGGTCTACGCGTCCTAAAAGCTTGGTTGGATGGCAACATGTCACAAAAGCTACCCGAGAAGCCATCAGCAGCCGAAACAAGAGAAGGCCTAACAAGACGCGTCATCGCCTGCCTCGACGTACGAACCAACGACCAAGGCGACCTCGTAGTAACAAAAGGCGACCAATACGATGTCCGCGAAAAGGAAGGAGCCGGCGGCGGAGTACGCAACCTAGGCAAGCCCGTCGAAATGGCAAAGAAATACTACGAACAAGGCGCCGACGAAGTCACCTTCCTGAACATCACATCCTTCCGCAACTGCCCCGTAGCCGACACACCCATGCTCGAAATCCTGCGCAGAACCAGCGAAACCGTTTTCGTGCCTCTGACAATCGGCGGAGGCATACGCGATACCGTAGATACAGACGGAAGCAAGATCTCGGCTCTCGACATCGCAACCATGTACTTCAAGTCCGGCGCAGACAAAGTAAGCATAGGCTCCGACGCCGTGACCGCAGCGGAAGAATACTACGCGCGAAGCAGCAAACTCTCCGGCGCCACAGCCATAGAAACCATCTCATCTGCCTATGGTAGACAAGCCGTCGTCATCAGCGTAGACCCCAAGCGCGTATACGTCTCTTCCCCCGACGCAACTCCCCACCACACTATCAAGACCGCAACTCCAGGTCCCAACGGCGAGGAATACTGCTGGTACCAATGCACCATCAAGGGCGGACGCGAGGGCCGCGACTTCGACGTCCGACAACTCGTCACCGCAGTCGAAGCCATGGGCGCAGGAGAGATTCTGCTAAACTGCATCGATAAAGACGGAAGCAACAGTGGATTCGACACAGAGCTCATCAACGACGTCAAGGACGCCATTAAGATCCCTGTTATCGCGAGTAGTGGCGCAGGGCACCCGGGGCATTTCGAAGAGGTGTTTGCGAAGACGAAGACGGATGCTGCGTTGGGTGCTGGAATGGTGAGTATCCATTCTACTTTCATTCCGAACATGGATATAGTGACTAACATGTTGCAGTTCCACAGAGGCGAATACACAGTCAAACGAGTCAAAGACCACCTGCAAGAAAAGGGACAGGTTGTGCGGCCGTTCGAAAACGATATATAAACATATGTTTGGACTCCCAATGGAATCCCTGACTATGCCCTCTCTAGTATTTCGTAAACATGTATATATACAGAAGTAGAGTGTTATCTCCGCCAGGCATCGATCGTGAAACGAGTAGACCCCGCGTCAGCAAAGTTGCCGCATCGTAGTGGCAGCACTCCAGTACCATCGATGCCGTAAAACATGTCCACCATTTCTCGTCAGATTCTGGATGCTGTTGTCCTCATATCGCGAAATGCGCCGTACCGTGCCATGTATCGGACCTGCAAATGGTATTCATACAGATATTCTGCAAATGGCTCAAACGAAGATGCTGCTTTTGGATGGAGTGTCGTTTTATATGATTCCGAGTCTTTGTTTTCACTTTCTCCTCTTCATAACCTTGGTGCACATATCCACCAATCCGGTCTTGGCTTCGCTTTCGGGGAAGAAGGAGATAGCCTCGATGGCTTTGTCGACGTAATCCTGCGCTAGGGCACGAGTTTGTTCGAGTCCCGAACTTTGCGAGACGATCTCGCGAGCCTAGTAACCACAAGTCAGCAACACATCCCACTTCGTCTTTAAAACCAGTATAAAGTAAATCTCGCAAACTCACCCTCTGAACATCCCCCTCCTCCGAAAACTTCCTCCCCACCAATTTCCCCAAACTACTCTCCTCCTTCCACGCAAACAACAACGGCGCAGTCGCAAGTCCCAATTCCAAATCCGCACCCGCTGGCTTCCCCAGCTCCGCTTCGCTAACCGTGTAATCCAGCATATCGTCTACAAGCTGGAACGCCAAGCCCAAGTTCTTTCCATACAGATACGCCGCCTCCACGACCTCGGGACTCGAGCCACCCAGGATAGCGGCGGCGCGACAGCTCTTCGAGATGAGGGAGGCGGATTTCAGGTATGTTTTTTGGAGGTAGTACGCTACTGTGTCTTCTGTCCAACTGGGGTTCTTCTCGTCCCTGGCGGTGTTTTTGAGCTGCATGAACTCGCCCTCGACGAGGTTTGCGATGACGGTAGCGAGGAGTTCTGTGACTTCTGGGTCGCGGAGACGGGCTAGTGCGACGGAGGCGCGTCCAAGCAAGAAATCGCCAGCCAGGACGGCCATTTTATTGCCGAACTCGATGTTCGCGCTGGGTGCGGCGCGGCGGGAGACGGAGTGGTCGATTACGTCGTCGTGGAGTAGACTAGCCGTGTGAATCAATTCAGTGATTTCTGCGAGCCGGCGTTGCGAAGGGAGGATATCGCTGTCTTCAGCCGTGTACGCAGAGTCATGTCGTATACTGCTAATAGGACTTTGATCCGGGTTCTCATCTGCCAGGATCCGTGGGTTTGTTATCGAGATATCCGCGCTCTGGCTCCCGATTCCGAGGTCTCGTCGCGAACTCCGCGGTGTGAGGGCTGTGGCTCGGCTCATGAGCAGGACGAGCATGGGGCGCACGTATTTTCCTTCGCTTTGCGTGTAGTACTTTGCGACGGTGTCGAGGGTGGGGTGCCCGGATCCGAGGAGGGATCGTATGTTTCCGGTGAGGAACTTCATCTCGCGGGCGACGGTTTGGAAGGGGTCCATCTTGATGGGCGCATCCGGTGGCGGCGACGACATGACGTTTTGCGCTACGTGGGCGGCGGCGGCCCAGGAGGACTGGTTTCGCCGCCGCGAGGGGTGGTGGAGGCTTGGTGTCGCATTTTTCTGCGTGTGTATTGAGCGGGCGAGGGCGGCGGCGTTACGGTATGGACATGTTGACATGTGCGATAGTGACGAAGTTTGCTGTCGCGCGATGGACGTCGCGAGCCGGGGTGTGCGGCTCGTCATGGGGGGTTGGGCCGTGAAACTTTGTCTGAAACGGGCAGAGACGGTGCAATTGAGGGGTTGGAGCAGCGTCTCGGGAACACACAGAGTGGGTGGTGGTGGTGAAGTGGGCTAGTGATATGTTCGCCCGCAGCTATCGGCTAGATTTGTCGCAGTCAAAATATCCATGACGTTCCGAACGCTAGCTCCCCTCGGTCGCCGCACATCCCTGTCGCGTCGTTGATGCCGCGTGCCTGTGACGCTGTTTCTTACCGTCTACACAACACACTCCACACAGCCATGGTCCTGCTTACTATGACTCCCGGTATCGTCCGGGCAGTCGCAAAAGCCAAAGACGTATCCGCCGACGAATACGAAAAGCTCCAGCATGCCGACGAGCCCTCGCTTGCGGAGCCCAAAGTCGGGAATCCCATCTCCCACAGCCAGTTGATCGACCTGTCAAAGCTGCTGAAGAAGCATGTCGACAAAGACACCAAAGACACTTCAGAGACCACAGAAGACACCTCATCCCCCACACCAACGACCCTCGCCGCCCTCCTGCACAACACAACAATATACATCCCACCGCCTCCCCCCAAACCTACGCAAACCCCCGAATACCACGCCCTAATGAGACGTCTCCGCGCCGAGCAAGAAGCCCTTTCCTACGAACGCATGCTACACCCGCCGCCAACACGCGAATCCTTCTCGCAGCGCTTTCCCCGCGCCCCAGAACCTTTCTCGATAGGGTCAACACAAACCACCAGCGAGGAAGAGGAGTTATCTTACGAAGAAGTTCATCGCCAGATCATCCTCATAATAAACATCTTGGTCTCGGTTGTGTGTGTGGCGGTCTTCATATGGGTTGCCGCGCGGCACTGGAGTGTGGGAAGTAGACTAGGACTGAGCATGGGAGGAGCCCTGGGTATTGCGGTAGCCGAGGTAGCTGTGTACAGTGGATACGTAAGGAAGGTGCAGGAAGCAAAACGCCTGGAAAAGAAGAAACCGGAGATCAAGGAGATTGTCAAGACATGGGTACTGGGCGACGACGAAGGGAAGGAGGGTGACACGACAGGGTGGAAAGAAAAAGACGTGGATGGAGTCAGGTTCAGAAAGGGCAAGCATCGCTGAAGATATGGTTCAGATTACGCCAGTTTATGCTTGGAAGAATACCCATCATTACTGCTCCCCAAACAACGCCTGCAATGCAGTTGAAGTCCCCCCGCGCCAACGCACAAATCACAAGCTAGAAATAAGTCTCAAGTTTTACTTCTTGTCCTTCCTCCTTCCGGCTACACCACCAGCAAACCGCCCCAGGTTGCTCAGACTGGACCTTGGCTTGTGGCCCTGCACTGGACCGGGTGGCGCAGGTTGGGGAGGGGGTCGCATCGCGTTCGCCGGACTGCCAGGCCTCAACCCAGCAACGCTCTTGGGAGGTGCACTTGGCGTAGGTGCCCTGGGTCCCATCTTCTCCTGCATTTCCTCCTCTTCACCCATGCTGGCCATCCGCTGAGTGCGTCTCGCCTTCTCCTGCGTCTGCTTGAACCTGTCGAGCAGCTCTGACCACTTGACGGTTCCACCAGCCTCGGGGCCACCCAGACCATCTCTTGGCTTCAAGCGACCAGGACGTTCGAACGTCGACACATTGGATCCTGCAGAGGATGGAATGCCGCTGCTAGCACTGCTGTTCGAGCCAACTTCTGAGCTTTTTTGCCGCAAGTGGTTTAGGGTAGGGGAGGAAGAGGAAGGGTGCACATACGTCGAACTGCTGCGTTGCGGCGCAATGTGCAGATAGCCAATGGCCGAGACGCTGTTTAGACGGTTTTTGAGCGCTGCGAATGCTGAAGATTGAGGTAGCAGCATGAGCAGGCCGTACATGCACTTGTACAGGTGCGGGTACCGCTCTGGCTCGAGGAGCTGCATGCGCAGGTCTGACCATCACAGTTAGCAAGGTAGTGAGATTGAGCAGGAAGGAGCCTTACAGGTGAAGACGGGAGACTCGAGTAGCTGGACAAGCTTGTCGATTTGGATGAGCATGTTGACGGTCATCTCAAGGTCCGCACTAATATAGTCAGTAGTGCCCATTCAATATCACGTTGAGGAACATACAAAACTTGAAGCAGATGGTATGCTTGCTCATACGCTTGGGCAAGTAGACACAGTGAGAAGGTAGCGACAGCGTTGTTGCACCACGCCTTAAACAGAATGACAAAGAACGATTGGCCGTCCTTGTTGTCGAGGTTCCTGAGCCGTCTTCGTAGATCAGCAAGCTCTGGTGCAGTAATCAGATTGTTGTTGAGGTTTTGGACCATGATACTGGCAAATTCGACATCCTCGTCCTTCGCAAGGCAATCAGCCATGGTGCGGTATATGCGCTCAGCACTCAATGTTATGCAGAGCTGTCTGATGATGAGGTTGCCACGAGTTTCGAGGAGTCGGCGGTCTGTACAGAACAGCTTCAGGAGATTAACCATGAATGAAGTGAAGTAGGTATCATCGCTGTGCAGTGAGATCTGCGAGAGAAGAAGCAAGTCGCGCGTAACGACTGCGTCTGAAGGGTCCGAAAGCGTCTTCAGCAATGCAGGGAATGTGCCGTCGTCAACTGTCAGTATCTTGAGGTTGTTAGCAATTGCTTCAGTGCCATCATGTTTACACTCACTCTGCCGGGTGCCATTCTATGGAGCATTATCAGCCATGCTATGGCCGCAACGCGAGTGGCTTCGTGTTCATTCAAGAACTGCAGTGTCAAAGCGCTGACAGCCGCTTGGTAGTCCAGCTCTGGTATTGGACGCGGGGATGGACCTCGCTCCTCTGCTGGTGTGGGCGATCGCGTACCCTTGCCATCTGGCGATTCAGCCTTGTTTGCTTGATCGCGAATGACTGCCTTGAGCAATCGGCCAGATAGATTAGAATCGCGCCGTTGCGTGCCGGTGAGCTCTTTACCTAGCTCAGATAGGGAAGGCGGTAGCTGAATCTGTCCACCTGCAGCACCATCGCGGGGGCGGTTATCGTCAGATAATGACAGTATGTAGTCCATCAACGAGGCGTTGACTTTGACTGCAGCTTTGCGAACGGTGTCGACGTCGTGCGACATTCGTGGCAGCACGTGCGACAATAGACTGGGCACAAACGGCATGATGTCCTCTGGGCAAATGTCGAAGAAGTTGTCTATCCAGCGGAGTGCCGTGAGCAGTATTTCGGTTTGCTCTTCTTCTGTGCCTACACAAGTTAGCGCTGGCCTCTCTTCCAAATCCATCCCGAAACCTACCTGATGGGGGCACCAGGAAGTCGACTAGAATCTCAAGGATCTTGGGATGGTCCACGTGCACATCCTGGCCAGGTATCCAGTTTCCGTCGCCGTTGACAGACTTTCCGCTGTCGCCAGAGATGGAGCCGCTCTCTCCGCTTGCCTCACCCTTGTCGTTGATCGAATCGTCCAGCTCGAGAGGGGTGCTGTCTGTCGCTTCGCTACCACTATGGATACTACCCGTAGAGTTCCTGCGATCGTCCTTGCTGTTGCTCCTCTTGCTTTCTGCTATGCCCTTCTTGATGCGCGCGATCTTCTTAATCTCACTTAGGAATCTGTCCAATGCCGCCTGCGTCATGGTGTATACATCCTGGTTGGTGTCGCTCAGGAACCTGAAGAGGCCGCCGAGGAAACGCGGGAGGTGGGCGATGAGCTCGAGATCGGGTATGGAGTCTAGCAGTGTGATCCATGCCACCAGGAAGGAACGTGTGAACGGGTTAAGAACATAGATGCGTTCTTCGAGGAGGGGCAGGAAGCGTTCGAGGTTGAAAGCGAATGGGTGGGGCTCGTCTTCGGGGTCTTCTTGGTCGGGCGTGTCGTGTAGGACAGATACGTAGCTGGCAGCTGACTCGGAGACGATGTCCTTGATCAGGCGATCGAGCAGCTCTGCGCCGTTCTTGACTGAGAGCTCCGAATCTGCCGCCATCTGGACGGTCCGGGCCGTGTTAGCCTTGTCTCACCAAGTGTAGGAGAAATTATGGGTCTTCTCACCTTGCACAGGGCATCGAAGACCTGGTTAAAGTATACGAGTATCTCGCCCTTGGCGACCTTTGCGATGTTGTACATGCTCTCGCACGCATAGTACCTGACGCGGGCATCTTGGTCGCTGAAGCACGCGAGGACCGGGGGCACGATTTCTTCGAGATAGCGAGCGACTTCCTGGCGAAATGTTAGTAGGGATATCAAGCTGTGTATCAGATATGTCTACGCACCGGGCCCAGGGCTATCGAGGCGGCAGCCAGCCCTATCAGGCCGCCGTTGCGGGCGTGGGGCTGGTGGACGGCATAGGCGTACTCCTGGCACAGCTGGCGCACGATGCGGGCTATCCTGTCGTGGTCCTGGGCGGCGAGGGCGTCGCGGATGAGGCCTTCGAGCTCGAGCGCGCCGCTCTTGCGCTTGTCGTAGAGCTTGTCGTTGAGGGCTTTAGTGATATTGACGTCCATGGTGAGGTCGCGGGCTGGACAAGTCTACATGGTGCAGCCGCCGGCCTATCGCATCTTCAACTAACGGCGTGCGGGGTACTGGGAGCGTCGTGAAGCCGGGCGAGGAGGAACGTGCAGCCCTTCACGGTGTAAACCACGATGCTCGAGCCGACGGGGTCACGACAGGGATCTGCGCTTTTAACGGAAGGCACACACGTCATCGTGCCTTCCTACACAACCGCCTATCCTTGTCGCTAGCACCCGCCGATAAACGAGACATTTCCAAAAGCAACCCCGAGCAGATGCCCAAGGCATGTCTCGACGACTGCCCTCTGCCCATTCTCACGACCCCCAGTGTCATGGCGATTGGCAGCTCCCCTTTCCGCTAGGCGCTTAGTCTTCCAAGTCACTCGCTCGCTCTGACCAACACCCTTCGCCGTCGTCGCCGCCTCACATCACCCAAGGGTTCACCTGCCCCTGTCAGGTGCGACCAGCGTCGACATGGAAAAGTTCAAGAATAAATTCCTGAACGCCCACCGTCGCTCGCGGCGAGAGGATGACATGGAGAAACTGAGGGAGCCCAAGGTCTCGCCCATCGCGACAGGCGGGTTCAAGCACTGGGCCGTGGCTTTGTAAGTCTTGTTCGTCTCCCGAGTGACGAGTACTTACATCAGCAGCATAGTCTGCAACTTCAATGTTGATATCGGGTAGGTTATCCGAATGCCATGTCTTCGGAGAGCAATGTATTGAGTTTGTAGCCCAGAAATCGAGATTTTATACCCTCCAGATGTGCCCTTTACGACGGCCGACCTGAGTGCTATATGCTTCAACAGGTACATTCGTCCGCCAGTTCCGAGTGGTACAATCTAAGTCGCATCTAGTTTTCCTGAGCAACAGAACACAGAGACCGCCGAAGACCTCTGTTACGACTTCGCCATCACCAACAACTCGCCCGACATCAAACTGACTTCGCCAAATGCCCCTCATGGCAGCCCAGACACCCTCTACGGCTCGTGTATCTTCCGCCAAGAGTTTGACGATACGATGAAGAGGAGTTTCAATCAAAGAACACTGGTCATGATTTCCCACCACAACTTCACTTCCTTCCATCAGCGCATCTTACAGAAGATGACAGAGTCCGGACCCCTCAGCGACCCAACGACTTTAGAAGCTGCATTCTCACAGATGAACACATGGGCGCCCCCAGCACTCGGACGTCACGATCTCCCCTTCATGGGCAGCATGTTAACCTTGGACATCGCACCACATCGCGCCTTCCCTCTCCAAGGACTCCCAGGACCCACGCCACTAATCTCCGACATACCCCTCTCCATCTACGCCTACGAACCCGTCGGCTCCTGGGACAACATCATGCACTACATGCCCTGCATCACGGACCTCTACGTGCTCTACGAGAAACTCATCCTCTGTGAAAGCGTCATCGTCATCGCAAAGTCCCCCCAACTAGCCAGCGAAGCCGTCTCCTCCCTCGTCGACCTCATCTGCCCCGTCCCCTACGCCGGCGTAGTAAAACCCTACATGACCATGCAAGCCAATTTCAAAAGCATCGGCATCGACGGCGGCACCCCAACCTCCTTCATCATCGGCGTCACAAACCCCTTCTTACTCAAACGCATCGTCGCAGCCGCAGAAGCCAGCCACAAAGCGCGGCCACACATTCTGTATCTGCAAAACTTCGATGGCCCCGTCCCAACCCGTCGCCACCACTCCCTCCACCACAAATCTAGTCGCAACGCCCTCCTCGACCTCCCCGGCGGCGGCATCGAAGTCCACACGCCCTCGAAACGCTTCCTCAAATCTGACCCTGCAGTCGTATCGCAAATCGAATCCCTCCTCAAGCTCGGCGACCAAACCCGCGAGCTAGGCCCCATAATCCGACGCCACTTTGCGGAGCTCACCGCCCAGTTCATTGCGCCCATAAACCGCTACCTCGCTACCTCCAACGTCGTTACGCCCGGTGGTGCAAACCGGTACGCCAGTTTCCACGTCCCGGACCTTATGAGCAGTGTGAATAAGTATGGGACGAGTGTCAAGTTCCGCGGGTCGAACCCTTTGCAGAGACATAGGGCAAGGGATGGGCTTTATGAGAGTTTTTGTAAGAGTGCAAGTTTTTATACTTGGTTGGAGATGAAGATTAGTTTGGAGAATGAGGCTAGTGCGGGGATGCTTAATACGCCGGTTGCGTCTTCTGCTGGGAGTGGGTGAGATGGCGATGAATGGAATGAGTGGCGGTGTGTTACGGGTAGTCGGTTCGAGGTGGAGTTTGTAATTTGCAAGATACCACGAGTTATGAGACTACAGAATGTCTGGATAATATGAACGCATATCGAAAATCTACCGAGCACATGAGATGTCCGCCCCTTTTGAGCTATACATCACACTTTGTTTTGTCGCTCTGATTCCGAACAACATGACATGAAAGGACCCGGTCAAAGCGTCGTTTCTGCTGGCCTATTTAACCAGCGCATCAAGTTGGATGATGTTCGCGGAAGGTATGTTATTGCAATAGATACAAAGAAGAAAGAAGTAGCGCACCAAATATTTACATGCTATCTCTAAAAAGCTGAGAAGCAGCGATAACCCAATATGTACGAGAAAGAAGCCATAAACCCAAAGCATTGTCAAAGGAGTGTAAGAATCGAACGCGAAAAGCAGAAAGCGCTGAGCCACTACCAGCAAAACGTCGCAAATAGAATCCCATCACCGTCCAGCCTAATCCAGCCTAAACGACGACGTCCCCTCAACAAGAGGAGGCCAACGCTTCTTAAGCCCAGAATCATCCTGAGGCCAAACATCCGTCGTCCCAGCCTTATACGCAGCCCAATTAGCACAATTCTGCTTCCACTCAGAACCCGCAGTCGGGAGATTGATTTCGGATTTGCGCTCGAGGAATTGGATGCCGAGGCCCATGCCGACGTGGAAGGCGATGTGGCAGTGCATGAGCCACTGGGGAGGAGGATGTTAGTATTTGTTACTTCGGTAGGGAGATTAAGGGATACTAAGGGGTGGTTGGTAGATGGTAGAAGAGTGTTTACTTACAGCACCGGGGTTATCAGTCGGGTATGCGAGAACGAGCCACCCGCTACCCCTAAGCTGAACAACGTCGCGACGCGGTGGGTTGGTGAAGCGCAGCGAGCTGAAGTGCGTTGCCATGCTGAATTGACCGTCACCGCCGCCGAGGACATAGCTGTCGTGGCCGTGGAGATGGATGGGGTGGGCGATGGGCGGTGCGCCTACAGCTTGTTGTATGACCCAGTAAGTCCAAGTGGATGCCGATGTTGATGGTACCTGCACAACATTGTATGACTGCGGGATACTATTGTTATTCTCTGCGACATATTGGACGGTCGGCTTTCCGGGATCAATGATGATGGACGTGCCGTTGATGGTCCACAGAACTGTGTTGCCATTTGCTGCTACTGGGCCGAAAGCGACGGGGAGGTTCTTGGCTTGCGCGGCGAATGTGGTGCTGGGTACGTTCTTTGCGACTTTTGGGGTGGTGATGGGATCAGCACAGATGGTGAAGGGGTTGGCTGGAGCAGTTGTGGTGGGATCAGCGACGGTCTGGCCTTGGTATGTGAAGATGGCGCGTCCGGGGAGAATGGAGCGCGACTGGCAAAGGCCGTTCGCGTCGGCACGGAACCAGTAGTTTCCAGCTGTCTGGTTGGCAGTGATGATGACGTCGTAGCGTTGGCCGATACCAAGTTGAAGGTGAGTGGTGTTGTATGGGACGACGGGAACGAAGTCGTTTGCAATGACTTGGAAGGGATGGCCGTCGAGGTTTACAGTCATGCTGGTGTCGACTGCGGTGTTCACAAGTCGCAGACGATAGCGCTTACCCGCTTGCATCGTCACTCGATTGTAAGCACCGCCTCCGGCTGCGTTCTTAGAAGTGCCGTTGATCAGGATGTTGTCGGGTACAGGGGGACCCAATCCAGCTTGCCCATTCTGGAATGCTATGGAGGCTGCTTGGAAGGCGGTCTTGTAAAACCAGTCTGTAATTGGCATAACTCCAAGGTCCTCGTCATAGTTTGCGGTGGCAGGACCGTTGACAATGAATGTTCCGACGACACCGTCTCCGTACTGATGCGAGAAATGCGAGTGGTACCATGTCGTGCCGTATTCGGTTGCCTGGAACTCGTACGTCTTGAGATCGCCTGGTGCTACCGCACATTCGGTGACCCCGTTGACACCATCCTGGATATTCTTGTTGAGCATGCGGAAGCCGTGCCAGTGGATGGAAGTGCCATTGGATTGAAGCATGTTGCGAACAGTGATTCTGATGGTGTCACCCCAGTTGGCAACGATGGTGGGACCCGGAGTTCTTCCATTGATTAACATGCAAACCCTTGAGCCAGCACCGTCAGGGTTGCAAGTCGTATTCTCGATGCGTAGATTGTAGGAGCGAACCACGCCGGTATTGGGCCAAGAGGTGTACATGTCCGTAGAAGAGTTGAATCCAGCGGTCCAGCAATTCCTCGTAGTGGGGCCGTTGACACATGCCGATGACTGACGTTCCTCGAGGCCATCTCGTTTTGGCGTGAAAGGTGCTAGCTCAGTGGTCTCAGACGGGATCGCTATCGCGGTTGTTACTGGAGCGAGAAGGCCTAAAAGAGCCGTCCCAAGGAAAGCAAAAGACTTCATCTCGGCTCAATGCGATGGAAGTAACGAGTGTTGAGTTGTAAAGATCGACAGAAAAGAAGACAACAGTGCGAAGCGAGGACGCTGCCGAAGATGCTGCTGTGGAGCAATGGAGCAGAGCGTTTAAACTCTTATATCTGATTCCATGATAGACGGCCTTCAAACACCAGCACAGATGATCAATAGCCCTTCTGCTCACTCGACTGCTTCCGCAAACGCCATGGCGGAATACGGACCCACCCTTTCGCCATGTCCACGAATGAAGATAATGATAGTATGATTTTGAGCAGCAAAGAACGGAAATTTGACATTCGGATGTCGTATTGTTTGGAACGCCTCGCTCGAATGTGAATGTGGGCAAACGGTGATGGAGATGGATGACCTCGTAGTCATACACGAACACAGTCAGCATGGGTATTGATCGCTCACTCCTGACTAGAGCACACCGTATTTGCATCAGGCGGCGGGAAGGATGCGGCAACCCAGTGCTCTAACTGTCGACTGGACAGCAGAGGATTTCGAGGAACTACGCTTAGATCACGCGTCGTGGCTTGCGCAAAGTCCGCAGCCAATCCGCTCCCCTTGTCTGTACTTTGTAGCTTACTCAGCCGTGAGCCACCATCGGATTGTAGTAGAAATTTTGGAAAGGGCTGAAGTGGCGCGGAAAGTACGGCTTGTGAACGCTCATGCTAGGAAGCATGTTGTCTAAATCATACATACGATTAGAGATACCAGAAGGTAGTGTTACTTCGACAGGTAGCAGCTTCTGACACCACGAACAGTTCAATGCGCGTATAATCAAGTGTGTGTGTTATGGTAGATTGATCGGTATCAGAATGACTGCGTTCGCGAACGGAGTAAAGCGGTCGACCCTCGGGGATGCGACCGGAACGTAAGGAGAAGACTGCATCATCACGAAGAGATACCAGTGGTCTGTACACTATCATCTGATACTATTGAGATAGGTTTTGGTGTGTGTGAGCTTGCCTATCTCCGATGGCTTCTTCACCCGCATGGCTTATTCGGAGATAGACCATGAGTAGGCGCGCCCCAGCTGATACATCCGAAGACCCGAGAATAAGCCTCCTCTTTCATGAACATAGCGAGGGCCTGGATTGGTGTTTTCGGACATTTTGTCGCGTGATGGACGGTCTGGATGCCGCCAGGAAGCGAAGTCCGGCGGCGGGCAATCCAACGGACATAATGCGCGCTCCGATCAGCCCGCTGTCTCCTCACAAGGTAAGAACCTAAACATTAACACCTTCTCTTGTTTTCTTAAAGCATATTAGCCGTAATATAGTCGAACTGGAGAATTCGGGTCCAACGTTATAGATGTTGCAGCTAGGGATGTCGGTACATGGAGCGAACCAAATAGGGCTTCAAAGCTGGGTGCCACGTGCGCAGTCATGCACGTTTTCACACTGGTTTTGATGTTTTCTTGCGAATCTCTACGGAGGTTGGGCTTGCGAGCGATTGTCGAACTGAGTCGTGATGGATAAGTCGGTGAGCCTAGCGGACTCCGGCAGCCTTGCGTCGATAATGTAGCATAATAGGGGTCATGGAGCCTCTTTAGATTCGAGAACGTTTCTGTGTCCCTGCTTCGCTACAAACTGTGGGATCCATGGCCGTCGTCTGGCGTGAACTCTGGTCCAGGCAACTCGTAACCATCGAACGAGAAGCCAGGTGCTACCGTCGTGCCTACCAGCGTCCAGTTGCCTAAACTGGTCGCCCGCTGCCACTGGCCTTCTGCGATGATGACTTGCGGAGCCTGGTCCCTGAAGATGTCGCTACCTAGAATCTGCTCTTGAGTCGCAGTGCCGTTGTTCCACGATAGCTCCAGCGTGAGAGGGGCGCCAGCGTAAAAGTGCCATATCTCGACAGCATCGGTAACGCGATGCCAGTAAGATGGACCTGACTGGCCTTCGAGTAGATAGTAGATGGCGGTTGAGTATGAGCGATTGCCGATGGTACCGGTATCTTGAAATGTTTGACGAAAGTAGCCCTTCTCTAGGTTTGGCTCGAGTTGAAGCTTGGCGATGACGTCTTTCGCGTCGGCACATTCGCGATAAGCGGCAGTCAACCCTAGCAGCGATGCGGCCAAGTAAATTGCGAGTTTGTGCATATCTGTAGCTTTCTGGCAGTTGTGTCGTACAATTGGAGTATGGCCTGCAAAGTATCTTTTGTCGAAGAAACCGGCGCATGCTGATGCTTATTAGTGATGCCTTCGTAGCTTCCGAGCTGGCGGATACGATCGTCACAGATCTCGTCACGTCATCTAAACTCGACCACCACATTAGCTCCACGGCATCACAGTACCACAGCAAGAGCGCAATGAAAAGAACGAGGAAAATAAATCCCAGGTCGCCTCAATTGCGCGTCCGGAATGACACCGAAATGCCTAGAAACGACAAACCCTTACACACGCCCTTATCGCACGACGCATGCTGTACACCACGATCTCGACACTTCATTCGATCCGATCTGCGCACTACTGTACATTGAAGAACCTGAATCTGCCGTTTATCGCCGAAGTCTTTCACTGTGGAGATCCGATGGCGGGGCGTCGCACTGCAGTACCCAAGTCGACTGAAAGGTTAAGTATTTCCTCCTTGTACACCGTGGATCCCGCCACATTCGCAACCCTACGCCTCTTGCTAGCCTCGGTATATTCTTCAGCCTCTTTTCCTGTCTTCCATCGCCTTGAGTTTGCGACGTCATGTTTCCACGTTTCGCGCTGCCCTGTTGGCTGACAGTCTTGTCGTTTGCGATCTCAGTCGCGTCGAGTGTAACACCAGAGACAAAGAACTTATTTGTGGATGCTGATCTTTTCGAAGCTATTGAGTAAGTGTCGTGTACCACGTAAAACCTGAACGCATAGCTGACAGTGCCACAGTGATACCGCAGCGCTACTCCTCGCTTGCACTTTACCGAATACAAACCTCCTCGCGGTAAACATCAACGTCAATTCGACGTACTCTGCCTTCGCTGCGTCGGCAATCGTGAACCACTACGGCTACTCTTCCGTCCCGATTGGGCTGCCGAGACCCTACACGAACATCACATCGCCTGAACCATTCGGAGGAGAATATGCAAGCAAGGTCGCTGCTGGATGGTCCGGCGGCTCGGTGCCTAATGGACAAGTCAATAAGACATGGGATCCAGTAGAGCTCTATCGGAAGACGCTGTCGGAAGCGAAGAACAACAGTGTGACTGTCGTGTCGATTGGTTTCATGGGATCGTTGTCTGGTCTTCTCAATACGACCAGTGATAAATACTCCGTGTTGGATGGTTACGAACTTGTCAAGACAAAGGTCAAGGAACTGGTCGTTATGGGTGGGGGTTACTCGCAAGAGCCAGCCATCGATGCGGAGTACAATTTCGCGATTCAGAACGCACCACACGTCATCAACACATGGCCCGATTGTGTTCCGATGACCTTCCTTGGCGCAGAGGTGGGCGTCGAAGTCCTGTCGGGCGCACGGTTTACTGTGTGCGGGCCCCCGAACGACCCAGTTAAATCGGCTTGGGAGTACTGGGGGTCTTACAATAACTCCGAATACTCATGGGACTTTTTGACCATGGTCTATGCGGGCAGGGGCCTGGGCAGTTGGTTCGAGTTCGGGAACGAAAATGGGTACAACTTTCTGTTCCCGAATGGCACTAATATCTGGGTGGAGGACGAGCGCAGGACCAGCCAGCACTATTTGAAGCTCAAGGCCTCGAACGAGACGGTTTCCAAGGAAATGGACAATCTGCTACTGCGCGGCGCGTGGACCCACGCCCAAGTGGACTGAAGCCTCATACTATCGAAAGAAGTGTTCTACTAAGCTCAGGCTTACCACGCTTTTCAGCGGTTCGCACGGCTCGTCAATATCTTTCCAAGACAACCTCCATATTCACTTTCCCGGCTTTCAGGTTTCAAGTGTAACAACCGTATTTTCCTACGAGCCAGCAATGAATAGTATCCTTTCCATCAACCACCGAAACTTTCTCCACGCTACTTTCTCAGGCTCACTATTTCTGAACATGCAAAGCGCTGACAGCCTTGAGTCGAGGCCGGAACTGGGTGCCGATAGTCGATAAGACGGGATGCCATTTCTGGTAAAGATGCGCCCTGCCAAGTGCGGATTCCGCTTGACGCCAAGCTCGTCATGTGGCGTCGTAATCGTTCACCACAACGTTGTTCCCTCAAGCCTTACCGACAAAATCCCCATTGGTCGGAACGCTCAACAATGCTCAGGCGAGCTACGACGAGACTTCACGTGCTTTCTTGGCTACCCAGAACGCCCTGCCGCGCTCCACTGCCAAGTATAGATTTAGCTTCCGCCGAGAAACCAACAAGCGCGTGTGCCCACAATGACATCGTCCCAGACATGTCTTCTTGGTTAATCTTGGGTAAACATACAACTCCATTTCTCGGCGCGGCCGCCCCGTGTCTGATCTCGATGTATAGTTACATACGCCAACCAGTGCAACGGAGAAGGATGGTGTGGAGAAAACATGGGGATTGTCACCCTGGTGCAGGATTTGACCCGCTCTTTGATGGAGAAAATGTGGGCGTAAACTGTGCCCCGGATACCCTATATAACACGACCTGTCATGGTTCCCAGGCATCTGGTCGTGTGTCCTTTTACTCCTTCACTTTGCGATCAGCATCTCCACTCCCCCCAGGAGATCCCATCTAGACGCGATACTTGAGATCAGTCGTCACTATGTCTCGTCGAAAGCCAGACATCGAGGCTACCGAGCCCAACTTCTCATCATCGGGCAGTGACAAGTCCGACTTTGGTGCCGGACAGCATCATGAAGATGCCGGCGCTGCTCCGCAGCGAAAGGCTTCGGTCGCCGCAAAGCTCAGGAACCCCTTGGCCGGCTATAGCGAGGAGCATGTCCTAGCCGACGTCGACGCGTGGTGTGTTGAGAAGGGCCTACAGGAGTACCAGGACGAGTTCCGCAAGGGCGCCCTCATTGCTCGTGTAGGTCAACGAGACGATGGTTTTGAATACGTCAATCAATTGTCCACGGAAGAGAAAGACTGGCTGCGACACGAGGTCACCCATCGGTGGTCTCAACCTAAAATGCTGTATTTCTTGGTTGTGCTCTGCGCTGGATCTGCCATCGTGCAAGGAATGGACCAGACGGCTGTCAACGGTGCTCAGGTCAGTTGGTTTGCCGTTCCCATCTTATCACGTCCCACCACTAACATCTTGTCCAGGGATTCTACTTCAGAGAATTCGGAATCACAGAAGACCAGGTGTGGCTTCGCGGTCTGCTTAACGGGGCTCCTTACCTTTGCTCTTGTCTCATCGGATGCTGGTCCAACGCACCCCTGAACAAGTTCTTTGGCCGCCGTGGAACCATTTTCATCTCTTGCATCATCTCTTTCATCACCGGTATCTGGATGGCGGCCGCTGAAAGCTGTGAGTAACATCGCATCAAGAAGAAATGCAACTGAGAGCTTACTTTTGCGACAGGGCCCAATCTCCTCGTCGCGCGTTTCATGCTCGGGTTCGCCGTCGGTGCAAAGTCCTCGACTACGCCCGTTTACGCCGCCGAGTCCGCGCCAAAGACCATCCGTGGAGCCCTTACCATGATGTGGCAAATGTGGACCGCTTTCGGAATTATGCTGGGTTTCATCGTCTCCGTCGCATTTCAGGATGTTACAATCATTGGCGGCCCGAATTCGCCATGGAGGTGGATGCTGGCCTCCACCAGTATTCCCCCGATGATTGTTTGCGTCCAAGTATACTTTTGCCCTGAATCGCCGCGCTGGTAAGTTTCCAACTCGCAGTTCATTGGCCTTGCCTCGAGCTAATCTGAACCAAAGGTACATGGAGAAAGGCAAATACGACAAGGCGTTCAACTCACTTTGTCGACTACGCGCGCACAAGATCCAAGCTGCACGCGACATGTACTACGCGTACAAGCTTCTTGAGATTGAAAACGCAGAACGCGAGGGCCGAAACCCGTTCAAAGAGTTCTTCATCGTCCGCCGCAACCGTCGCGCCGCACAGAGCGCCTTCTTCGTCATGTTCATGCAGCAATTCTGCGGAGTCAACGTACGCACCTCAGATCCCTCGGTTTCACTTGCTATCTCAGTCGCTAACAGTAGTCTCAGGTCATTGCATACTACAGTACATCCATCTTCGAATCCGCCGGTTTTTCCGAGACCAACGCCTTGCTCGTATCCATGGGCACGGGCGTAACGAACTTTCTCTTCGCGATCCCAGCTATCTACACCATCGATACATTCGGCCGCAGGAACCTTTTGCTTACGACCTTCCCTCTCATGGGTCTGTGTCTTCTCTGGTGCGGACTATCTTTCTACCTACCCGAGAATCCAGATGGCACGCCATCCCAGCAACGTCTTGGATCCATCGCCGCCGCAATCTACGTCTTCATGGCCGTCTATTCCCCCGGTGAAGGCCCCGTGCCTTTTACATACTCTGCAGAAGCATTTCCACTCCACCTCCGCGACGTCGGCATGTCCTTTGCCACAGCTACCTGCTGGGGCTTCAACTTTATCCTCTCCCTTACGTGGCCGGCTCTTGAGGCCGCTTTCACACCAACCGGTGCGTTCTGTTGGTACGCGGCTTGGAACTTCTTCGGCTTCTTCTACGCTTACTTCCTCTTGCCTGAGACTAAGGCGCTCACGCTGGAGGAATTGGATACGGTCTTTGATGTTGGTAACCGCCAGTTCGCGGCTTACTACACGAAGAAGTTGCCGTGGTACCTCAAGAAGCGTGTTTTGCGTCAGGATGTCGCGCCCATGGAGCCGCTGTTTGAACTTCATGAGCAGGGTGGGCATGCGGATTATGTTGATGAGCCGCTTGGTGGTGGGGGTGGTGCTGCTGGTGTAGAGGATAAGAAGATTGTGGAGAAGGATCATGTGATGAGATCGTGAGCGTGGTCTTAGTGTGAGCTCGGTGAGTTGCTGCGTTGCTTCCCTTCGCGCATTGTCGTCGTCCTTGTGCGAAAGTGTGGCGTTTTGGTTCCGGTTTGATCAGTCTGCTATTGCGCTCATCCGCGAATCCGTTATACCCATGTTGATAGTAGTGTCAACAAGAAGAATAATATGTCCTTGTTTGATTTGAATAACTGGGTGTCTCTTATTGGAACGTTTGAGCTCGCAATCTCGAATCCATCACAACATGTCCGGTTGGACAAAAACTGAATCCAGTAGCGAAGAAACAAAAGATGCTTGACTAGGCTCAGGGTGCGGTTGATTGAAAATGGTAACCAAGCGCGGCCTCAAGACTACACTTTGATGATTGTATAATGGTTGGGTCCAATTACTGATGATGATACACGACACAAATTGTCCGCGCTGGACATGCAGTGCATCGACTGGCTACTAAATGAAAGCCTTCTGAAGTTCCTCGTTCCGCCGATCACGATGTCTATGGCGGTCTCCATCGCCTTCCCTACTCTTGCTTGGGGCTCGTCGCTTGTCGCTGCGATGCGAAGACCTATGATCGTGCCTGTCACGGCTACGACTTCGGCTCCTGTGGCGATGCTTCTGCCGTGACGACGAGTGGCCCTCCTTGGGCGTCTGGTGCTCATCGTCATCGACGTCCCGCCTCTTCCTTTTGAGGTGCCGACTTCTTCTCTCCTCCCGCTCTTGGGCTGATCGTAGCTCCATTAGCTCGCGGTCACGCTCTGCAGCCCATTGCTTCCTGTCCTGCTTCGACTTCTTCAGCTGTGTCTGTGCTTTCTGCATGAATGCGAAAGGGTCGTTCGTCGATATGCGCGCCTGCTCCCGTTCTTTGCGACGCGGATCTTCGTTGCCCCAGACGTCTTTATTCGCGAAACCTTCATACAGTGCTAAGTCCTGTTTGTCTCCAGTGGTGGGTGCAGGCTTTTGTACGGCAGCATACCAGGGTCGATCGATGCCTCCCCTGCCTGCGGCATTGGAGAAGCGCATTGTGAATTGGTCTTCGATGGCCTTTTCTTTCCTGCGCTTCTCCTTCTCTGCGTCTGCATTCCTCTCACGCTTGATGGCCTCTTTCATGTCCACCGGGAACAAGTCAATGTGGCCGGCGTGGTCCTCCAACGGGGCATCGGATGCAGTGCTCCGTAGCTTCAGCACTTTTGCGTCCTTTGCCTCATCCTCAGGCCGAACCGTGATGGACTTGGCCATACGTATATCGGCGTCGGTATCATCCTCACCCGCAAGCCTCCTCCTCTTTCTGTCATGACCGCGTTCATCCGTGTTGCCTGAGCGCCTTGATCTCGGCGCCTTGGTGGGTTCTTCTGCTGGCAATGGTGGGGGCGTCCGGCCTCGAAGGATGGCGGCACGTCGCTCGGCGTCGAGCTCTTGCTTGCGCTGGTCATCAGCGGCTTCGCGGGCAGCAGCGGCAGCCTCGTCGGCCTTGACCCGCGCTATGTTGTCCGAGTTGTAGACGTTCCATGACTTCTTGCCTAGCAGGTGCCTGAGGGGTTGTAAGCGACTGCGTGTGCATTTAGGCGGTGAGGCGATACTTACAAAGGCATGATGGCAGATCTCAAGGACACTGTATCGGAGAGTGAAGTGTGCCGCACATGGTCGGACTCGCAGGCTTCTTAACTGTGGGCAGCGAGGTCGGGCGCGGAAACATCGCGGTACCCGTCGACGCGAACGGGAGCTGCCTTGCATTAGCGTCGAGCGGGGAGGGCAAGCGCAAACCATGGTGCCTGCCTTCATCCCAGCTCCCCCACACTGCTATTGGCATAGACCAAAAAGGCGACTGGGGCTTTTTCCCAGATTCATCGCGTTCACGGTGTCGATCTGGTCTCGTTCTCCTGAGCCAACGCTTGCAGCAATTGTGTCGTTGCTTCTTCCTAGCGTGCGCCCACTCGCGGAAGGTTGTCCCAACCTCTCTGGGCGCGTCGTCTAGACCTCTGCATGAGCTCCCAAGACGCGATCCCTGCCTACATAACAGGACGTGTAAGACCATGTACTACTTGCAACTAAAAGTTTGCTGAAGACGCCATCATCCACACCAATGCTTGCATCCTCGTTCGGTACATCCTAACTAATCTTTGATTGTTGCTTTTTGGCTCGACTTCATCCTACGGCACTCCTCTTCCGAAACGGAGACTTTACACCAAAAGCACTTCACCTTCACCATGCCAACCTGGCTCGTTCACGGCTTTCGGTGGCCCCGCGCCCAAATTCGAATCCATGTCATTTTGCAGAATCTCGACGATGCTGCACCAGAATGGTTAATGGCTCCTGCCACCACGGCCTGTTTGAAGGAGAACTTCAAGAGCCAATGGCCCCAAGAGATGGCTGCGCTTCCTGATTTACGCTTCATCGAACAGTACGATCCCGATGATGTTACCGTGAAGGATCAACCATACGCATATGTGTGCGATGTTGTGCATGAGATCAGACTCGGAGCAGATGTGGAGGAAATGAGGGGAGCGGGGCTGGGAGATGACCAGTGGGCGGCCATTGCAGACCTACGGGACAAGGTGGCGCCAGGAGAGAAACTGGGCTGGTTCGTAGTAGTCAATGGCGATGTCGAGAGATGGGCTCCGCCGCTGGAGGAAGAAGACGACGACATAACTCCAGAGGCCAGCCATGTATCAAGTCACCGGAGCAGCATGGCACAGTCAGACTCAACCCGCAACAAGGAGCAAGAACGCCCATCTTCCAGCCGGAGTTTCAAGAAGTGGTTCGGAGGAAAACTGAGGAAAACGAAGAGGCAAGCTGAATCATAATCACATTGGTGTAGACGTATGCTAACCTGCTGTAGTGGAAGGAACCTGAGAGGCGATACGCCAGAAGAGCCGGTTCCACCATTACCGCCAATGTCACCCCGCTATGCCCTTCAAGCTTCAAATGGAAAGGCGCCCGCACAGCAGAAGACGGCATCGTGATTCCTGGTGATAGACAAGTTGATGAGCATGGTGTATCACGTGGTAACCAATAGACACGCGTGTGGTTGCTGGAATACCTAGATACTATTTCGCGCAGCAGTTTGTAATTAGAATACAGATAGTTCTTTAATTCTGTCTCCAACCGATGGCCTGGGCACACAGCTAGCTGTAGCAAGGCTTACTCATAGACATTGTGCATGTCTCTTACTGTGTGTGCCCGTCGCAAACTCACATTTTGGGTTAGCGTGGACCGAGCTGCGCGCACGTGACACGCGATTGCCTAGCTCAAATTATTATCCAAGTCGCGACCAACGATTCAAACACGCCGCCTCGGCACCACTGCCACACAATTTACTGCTGATTTTACCAGGGAATTTCTCGCTCGCGACCACCGAGTCTTTCCCCGTCATACCGCCACAGTTTCCGTTCGACCGCTGCTCCGTCCGACGTCGTAAACCTTGCGCAACTTGCGCCGCGCTCCAGCCAGAGCCTGCAACTACCACTTCTGGTCGATACCCCCAGAACCACCGCCAAGATGAGTCGACGCGACTTCCTGTCGATGCCCGCGCCCGAGAATTATGTGGCTGGTCTCGGAAGAGGAGCCACTGGCTTCACAACGCGAAGCGATCTCGGTCCCGCGCGGGAGGGTCCCTCGGAGGAGCAGATGAAGGAGATGCTAGCAAAGCGTGCAGCATCGCTAGGCCAGGCAGCTCCCTCGGCGTATGGTGTCACCGAAAAGAAGGAGGAAGAGAGGGATGAAGAGGAGGATCGATTTCAAGATCCCGACAATGAAGTCGGTCTCTTCTCCAGCGGCATGAACTACGACAAGGACGATGACGAGGCAGACCGCATATACCAGGAGGTCGACGAGAAGATGGACAAGCGACGCAGAGCCAGAAGGTTAGTACCCCTAGTTTCATTTACCCCATGCCCCCTCCCCTCCCCTCTATCGTTATTTTCGAAGTATTCATCGTGTGTTTTTCCACGAACAGATACCGATGTCCGCCCTAGGGAAGCTCGCGAGCAACAAGAACGAGACGAATACGAACGAAACAACCCCAAGATCCAGCTCCAGTTTGCCGATCTAAAACGAGCCCTCGGCGGCGTATCCGAAGAAGAATGGGCAGCCCTGCCTGAGGTGGGAGACATGACGGGTAAAGCGAAGCGCGCACGCGAAGCTCGACTGGCGAATTCGAGGTCGTATGCTGTTCCGGACAGTGTTCTGGCCGCGGCATCGAAGAGCGGCGAGCTTGATACCACGATATCGTCGGACGCTGACGGCATGACGACGAATCTCGCAAGTATCGGAGCTGCGCAACTGTCTGCCTTGACTGTACGGCTCGACACAGCAGCAAGTGCCCCTGGCACACAAACCACAACGACCTCCGGAACCTCGACGTCTGTGGACCCCAAGGGATACATGACGGCGCTCAACAAAAAGGAAGCTATGGGCGAGGAAGTTCCAGTCGAGGACATCAACCGCGCGCGCGTACTGCTAGAATCGGCTGTCAAGACCAACGTACACAATGGTCCGGGATACGTCGCGTTAGCGCGACTCGAAGAAGTGGCCGGGAAAGTTCACACAGCCAAAAAGGTCATTGCTCGCGGGTGCGAACTGTGTCCCAAATCTATAGTCGTTTGGGAGGAAGCGATCAGGCTGAACAAGGACAATCTCCACAACGCCAAGATCATTGCTGCCAATGGCATTAAGCAAAATCCCAAGGCCGTGAAGTTATGGCAGGCGGCAATCGATCTGGAACAAACGCCAGCGTCTAGGAAGAAGGTTACTCGTCAAGCTCTGGACCACAACCCCCAGAGTGTCGAGTTGTGGAAGACCCTTATTAACGACACCGAAGAGCTGGATGCGGTCCGCTTACTGTTCGCCAAAGCTACAGATACTGTGCCTCTTTCTGAGGAACTGTGGATTTCATATGCCAGGGTCTCTGAACCGGAAGACGCGCAGCAGATTCTCAACAAGGCTCGCAAAGCCATTCCTACCAGTTGGGCAATCTGGATCCATGCTTGCAGGCTACAAGAAGAGCTAGGCAAAGTGGACATGCTGGACATGATCATGACCCGAGCTGTCAAGTCTCTGATCAAGGAGAATGCTATGATCAAGCGTGAAGAGTGGCTCTCTCAAGCTGAGATATGCGAGGAGCAAGGGAACACCGGCACAGCTGCTGCAATCATCAAAGCGACTGTAGGCTGGGGTCTCGACGAAGATGACGAGCGTCGAGACGTTTGGCTCGAAGATGCCAGGAGTGTCCTCAACAGGAACAAGCCGGAAACAGCCAGAGCCATCCTCGGATTTGCTGTCGCTATCTTCCCATATAGTACTACGGTCTGGCACGCATCCACCGATCTCGAAAAGCATCATGGTACAACAGATACCCTCCTCAGTGTCCTAGAGCGTGCAGTTAATGCCTGCCCCAACTCGGAGTCACTGTGGCTGCAATATGCTCGAGAGATGTGGCAGTCAGGGAACCCTGAAGGTGCCCGCCAAGTTCTGGGTAGGAGTTTCGAAGCTCTACCAGGCAACGAAATGCTGTACACTCGCGCTGTTGACTTCGAGGTCGACGCTGGCAACTACGAGCAGGCACGCAGCTTCCTGCAGATCGCTCGTGAATCAGCTGCTACCGACCGCATTTACATGAAGTCCGCCGTCCTAGAACGACAACTGGAGAACTACGAGACGGCAATCGACATCTGCAACCAAGGTCTGCAGAACTGGCCTGGCAGCTGGAAGTTACACGCCATCAAGGGCCAAGTCTATGAGCAGCTATCGAAGCTACCGGAAGCTCATGAGGCATTCAACATCGGTACACGTGCAGCACCAAAGGCCCCCGTCTTGTACATCCTCCTTTCCCGGTTACAAGTAAAGCAAGGCGCAGTCGTCAAGGCCAGGTCAACACTAGACCGTGGCCGACAACAGAACCCAAAGAGCGCAGAAATCCTCCTAGAGCAAGTCCGTCTCGAGCGCCGCGCGAACAACACAAGCGCCGCCCAACAGCTCATGGCCGGCGCCCTCCAACAATGCCCCAACTCAGGCCTACTATGGGCAGAAAAGATCATGCACCTCGAAGGCCGCACCCAACGTAAACCGCGCGCCCTCGAAGCCATCAAGAAAGTCGAAAAAGACCCCCTCCTCTTCGTAGTCGTCGCACGCATCTTCTGGGGTGAGCGCCGTCTCGACAAGGCCGCAACGTGGTTCGTCAAAGCTGTGACTCTTGACAGCGACTACGGTGACGCTTGGGTCTGGTACTACAAGTTCTTGGAACAGCATGGCACGGAGGAGAAGAAGGAGGAGGCGTTGAGCAAGGCTGCGATGGCGGAACCGAAGCATGGGGAGATTTGGCAGAGCGTGGCGAAGGATCCGAAGAATGCGAGGAAGAGCGTTGAGGAGATACTGAAGATAGCGGCGGCGAAGGCGGAGTAGGATGTCGCCTTGGGGGAAGAATGAGTTTTGTATGAGTGGGTTGGTGTGGGTAGTGGCATTCATCTATCTCATTACACAAGTATTTCGCTTGCCTATCAGAGTATCAGCGCAGGCGAACAGAATCATTACTTGCATCCCGAGCAAGTGACGAGGGTCGATGGATTTGAACCGTACGACTAAGCAAACGTGTAGTCCGATGAGGGTCTGGCTACGCAACACTGATTCGTGCGCTGACCCACGGAACGCCTTCATTCTAGTGTGGTGCACCCGTGAGCAAGTGGCGCTCAGCTGCGCCATACCTCAGCCTTGGTGAAGTCTGTGACCCACAACACCTCTTCCTACGGTGGAATCATCATGCGAGTTATCTATCAGCTAGATTTCTGTAACTTCAATGTTCCATAATTTTCCCCATGATGACCGCGTTTCTGGAGCCTTACTTAGTGATGGTCGTCAACACGCCAGATTCACTGTTCCAATCTCAACAGATTTGCCAGCGCAGGTGATAGGATGATCAGTCGCGCCAAGTTTTGGCGCAGCAAAGACAAAGCAGAAATGGCGTCTTGCCTGGATGCAAGTGGCTCAAGGCTGAACACAGCTGACGGAAGTATATCATATTTAGTGAAACTGTTCAGACCTTCACGAAAGCAGCATACTCATATCTCGTTCAGTTCGTGCACATGGCTCCGAAGACGAACCTTTCCAATAGGGATGCAGCAGGTATTACTATGCGCTGCATGCCACTGCTTTCTCTAATCGTCCCACTCCTCGTCTCTATCGGCCTCGTGTCTTGCATGGACCGGGCTGTCGCATACGGGTCAGTGCGTCTATACATCTCCACACACCGCACAACTGTATCGGTCGTCGTTCAAATACTCTCCTCGACTATGGGAGCTCTACAGGTAGCGACTTTGACAAGCATCATCAATTACGCTATGCGCCTACGACTAGCAGGTGCATCCATAAGACTTGACACGGCAAGCCTTCTCACTGCACTTTCGTTTCCACGTATATCGTGGACCCTGCCTCCCGGTGCTCTCTTTCTCGTCATCGCTATGGTCGTTGTCACACAAGGACCTGGGGCACTATGGGCTGGAGCGATTACACCAGTCACAGCTCGAGGCGTACAGCAAATAGGCAGCATCGCAGTGCCGCAATTTACGGCAGCCACAAGGGACACCTGGGACTCAGAATTCGAGCTGAAAGACGATGGCAGCTTATGGAACTACGTGAAGAACTGCAACGCAACACAGGGCGAATCGACATATGTGACGAGTTGCCCGGTGCCCAATCAGCAGAAAGCGCTGTTAGAAGCGGCCCGCACCGCGAGCAGCAGCTTGAACGTACTGCGAAACAATCCCAAGCCAGATAGCCCAACTTGGACGTATCAAGGCCGCTCATATGGAGTCGGCTCAGCTCAAGGACTGCACGAAGTTTCAAACGTGCCAGCAGAGTACAATCTACTAGGATACACTTATAGGGAGACGGGACACGACGCCAATGTTCGCTGCATACGCAACGCGAGCGCTGATCTGAGACTAACTTACGATGACAGCGTCAACGACGTACACGTCTGGTATATCGAGGGCAAGCTACCCAACTCGCAAGCCAACGGGAACTACCCTGTCATCGACTGGTACAGCAAAACGCCAGATAATGCTACCCTATTGGGGTGGGCCGCTTTTTCCAATCCCAACGACGGACCAAGCCATATGGTTGGAATCGTTGCGAGCGCAATGTATGACAACTTCAACAATGTACAGTGCAATATTACATTCTCCCCGAAAGTTTTCTCCGTCAACGTCAACGCGACAACGCGGTCCATCGTTGCTTCACCCCTGGCCGACGCCAACGCACTAGATCCAGACCTAACTAGCCAACTTTAGAGTAAGGGCCTGTTTAGTAATCGCAAATACTAGTATAATACTAAGATATAATATAATATAATTTATTATATATATATATTTAGTAACTAGTAATTTATATAATAGTAGTAAAATATACTAAAAGTATATAATATATTTAAAAAGTAGTAAAATATATTCTATTATTATTTAATTATAAAGAGTAGTTCTTTTATATAATTAAAGCTTTTATTATATACTTTTTTTACGCTAAATAAGTATATATAGTAATAGAATACTTAATTTAGACGCTTATTAAATATATAGTAAATTAATTACTATATAGATATAGTATTATACTATAGTATAAAGCTATTTCTATTCTAAGAAGCTTTTAAGTATTATACTATAGCGTAAAGCTATTTCTATTCTAAGAAGCTCTTAAGTATTATACTATAGTATAGAGCTATTTCTATTCTAAGAAGTTTTTAAATATTATACTACTATATAAAGCTAATTCTAACTTAAAAAGCTTTTTAGGTATTATACTACTATATAAAGCTATTTCTATTCTAAATAAGCTTTCTAAGTATTATACTACTATATAAAGCTAATTCTAATCTAAGAAACTTTTTAGATATTATACTACTACGTAAAGCTAATTCTATTCTAAGAAGCTCTCTAGATATTATACTACTATATAAAGCTATTTCTGTTCTAAAAAGCTTTTAGATATTATACTACTACTTAGAGCTACTACTTTTTCTTTAAGAAACTTTTAGATATTATACTACTACTTAGAGCTACTACTTTCTCTCTAAGAAGCTCTTAAGTATTATACTACTACTTAGAGCTACTATCTCTTTAAGAAGCTTTTAGAGCTACTACTTCTCTAAAAAGCTTTTAAATATTATACTACTACTTAGAGCTACTACTTTTCTAAAAAGCTCTTAGAGCTACTACTTTTCTAAAAAGCTTTTAGATATTATACTACTACTTAGAGCTACTACCTTTCTAAAAAGCTTTTAAATATTATACTACTACTTAGAGCTACTACTTTTCTAAAAAGCTTTTAAATATTATACTACTACTTAGAGCTACTACTTTTCTAAAAAGCTCTTAAGCTACTACTTTTCTAAGAAGTTTTTAGAGCTACTACTCTTATAAAAAGCTTTTAAATATTATACTACTATATAGAGCTACTACTTCTAAAAAGCTCTTAGATATTATACTACTATAGCTATTTATAGAAAGAAATCTTATAATAAAAAAGTAAAAAAAAAGAGTAAAAAAAAGTAAAAAAGAAAAATAAATAAGCTAGAAATTAAACCTAAAACTTTTATAAATAGATATTATAATAAAATAGTAAGTATATATAGAAAGTAAAATAACTTAAGCTAAGTTCTATTTACTAATATAAGTCTATAGTACTCTACTACTAAGCTACTTATTTAGATTATTTTAATAAAGAAAAACTATATTAGTTAGTATATAAATAGAATATAGTATAAATATAAATAGTATAGCTAAGTTACTTATAATAGACTTTCTAATACTACCTTTTAATAAATAGTAGTATCTATATTATACTACTATATATATAAAGAGATAAGTTATAGTAGTACTTTTATATAATATTATATTATACTACTATATATATATAAGTATAGCTAGCTTATATTATACTACTATAGATAAGCGTAAGAATAGGTAGTATATAGATAACTATATTATACTACTATAAGTGTATAGATATAGTTAGGTTATATTATACTACTATAGGTAATTATATAAATAGATAGCGCTTACTTAGCTATATTATACTACTATTAGTATATAGATATATACTAGTTATGTCTATATAGCCTCTTTTATTATACTATTATAAGTATAGAGAAAAGTAGTAGCTTAAGCTATTATATTATACTACTAGTATAGGCTTATAAATATTTAGCTATTCTTATATATTATACTACTATATTATAATAAAGATTAGTAGAGAAAGAGTTCTAAAGTAGAGAAGTTAAAGAATTTATAGTAGTAATATAAATAGCTTATATTACTACTAGCGCTTATAATAAGGTTTAAAGTATTCTAAAATCTATTAGTTCTAACTATTCTACTAAATAATAATAATATTATACTACTACTATATTTATAGTATAGCTAATATATATATTAACTCTAGATCTAACTTTAACTCTAATAACTATAACTATAGTATTAATAGCTCTCTATATATATTAGACGTAGAAGATACTATACTAGATAGTACTATTATATATAAAAATAATAATATAAAAAAGCTAAGTAAGAAGAATATAAATAGTTTACTACTATAAACTATTAGAGTAGTAGCTATAATACTTATAGATATTATAGTATAAGTAGCTTTATTACTAAATTATAGTAGCTATAGTCTATAATTTTATTTACTTTTTTACTAAGATTACGTTACGTATCTACTAAATAGATCTAATTACTAGTTCTATATAGCTATAAGAATAGATAAAGTTATCTTTTAAAAGCTATATAAATAGTATATATATAATACTACACTAGCTAGACTAAAGTAGAAGTATAAAACTATAGTAGAACTAGATAAGAAGTTACTTATCTTTCTCTACTTTTATAGTTATACTAATATAGTAGATTCTAGCTCTTAATACTAGAGGTATTTAAAAGCTACTATTTACTATATTATAAATAAGTATCTATAAAAGCTTTATACTCTATTTAAGAAAACTATATAACTCTCTAGTAGTAATACTACTCTTCTATATTAGCTTTAGCATAGTATAAAGTTCTATTTATAGTTCTAGAATTATATAAGTACTATAGTTAGTATATTTCTACGCGCTTATATTCTACTAAGTATTAGTAATAAAGAAGTATAGCGTTATTATAAGTAGTTTTATACCTAGAATATACTTAAAGTGTATAACTTTAATTATATATTTATCTATTATATAGCTAAGTAGAAAAGTTATATATATAATATAAAAGTGTTTAAATATATAGTATTATTCTATAATCTTAAACTACTTTATAATAAATACTTTCTTATAGATTTAGAGTATTCTCTTACTTTTATTATAATAATACTCTACTTTAATACTTAGTACTATCTTACTAAGTTTACTAAAAGTGCTATAAGTTAAAACACTTATAGTAAAGAGAAGCTCTTTAATATACACTATTTATCTCTCTATATAAGTATTAAATAACTTTAGAGTATCTTTAAGTAGTATTAGAAGATATAGTGTATTATATATAGACTTAAGTATATAATTAAGAAGTAGATACTCTTTACTAAAGTAACTATAGTACTTAATAACTTTATTATAAGCTAGAAGCTCTATAATAGACTTAAGTAAGATATTCTAAAAGTAATAAAGTTAGGCTACTCTAATAAAAGAGTTAAGAAAGCTAGTAATATAACTATAAATTAACTAAAGAATAATTCTATTTTAGTAGTAGCTAAAAAGATAATATAGTAAGTAGAAGAAGCTATTATAGAGTAGATAGTTAATAAAAAAGCTAGAAAGATAATAAAAAGATAAGATATTATTACTAGTATAATATAAAAGTACTATATTACTAAATAGTGTATAAGTCTATAATATAATAAGTTTAGAATATTATAGTAGAAGTATATTACACTAAAGTAGTATTATAGTAGGCTTATTTATTTTTATATTATATCTAATACTAAATATATAAAGAACTAAGAAATATATTTTTAGTATTTTCTAGTAGTATAGTTATATTATAGTATACTAGAAAGGCTTAAACTTATAATTATTATTATAGAAAGTGTACTATTTCTAGTATAGTATATCTTAATATTATTTTATATATAAAGAGAGATTAATAGTATTATCTTAGTTTTTATAGAATTATTAGCTATAAAAGTATTCTAGTAAGAAAGATCTATTATTACTAAGAGTATAATACTTCTCTAGATCTATACTATAGTTAGAGTTATAAGTAAGTACTTTAAGAGACTTTATAGTAGTAGCTAATAAAGTACTTTTTTCTTTATTATTAGTATTCTTTTATAGATATAGAAGAGAGTTACTCTATTATAAAGTTTAGAAAGTCTAGATTACTTTCTAGTAAGCTATTACTTTGTTATAGTTAGTAATAATTAGTTTATTCTAAAGAATACTAAATTTAAGCACTTTTATAGTACTCTCTATATAGACTTTTACTACTAGTTTAGTATAATAATATAGCTTATAAATAAAAAAGCGTACTAGTATATACTACTCTATTTTATCTATATATTTAATCTACCTTATAAGCTCTAGTATAGGCACTACTATAATAACTAAGGTATTAGCTTTATTTTAGATAATATAATAGATAGCTCTTATATAGTTCTATATATTTCTTTCTAGTTTATATTACTTTTAGAGTAAGTAGTTATTATAATAGTCTTATAAACGTTTAATTATCTATATATAGTAATAATAAAGATTATAAATATATATAGTCTTACTAATTTTATAAAGTATACTTATAGTAAGCTTAAGCCTAGTATATATATCTCTAATCTATATTCTATAAAAAGACTTAGATCTAATAGTAGACTATATAGTGCTAAGAGTACTAGTAGAAGTAGTAGAACCTATAATATTATTATTATTAAAAATAGTACTATTAGGTTTTATTCTACGTATAGCCTTTATTAGTTACTTATTACTTATAGTAGAGTACTAGAAGCTAGAAAGCTTATCTTAAATAGATAATAAAGAATTCTATAGTTTTTTATAAATACTATAGTATAGCCTAGTATACTTTTCTATAATAGTCTTAGTATTAAAGATATTGCTAATATAGTTAATATACTTACGTAAGTAGTAGTTTCTTCTCTACTAGTACTCTAGAGCTTTTTTACGCTTAGAGACTCTATTACTTTAGTTTTTATAAAATATAATATAAAGACTATTATTAGCTTTTATTATACTACTATTAGTTTTAAAAATCTTATAGCGTATATATACTTAGTTCTTAATCTTTTATATTTTTATATAGACTTAAAAAGCTATAAAAGTATAAAGATAGCTAAGCTTATCTACTACTTAGTTAGTAGTCTTAGCGTAATTATTCTTCTATTTAGTGTTATAGTAAATATTAATTATAGCTTTAATTATCTCTTTAGTCTAAATAATCTTTACTTCTAATTATATAAGAGTAGCTTATATTATCTAGAAGTTAGTAGTTTATATTAGCTAAGTATTTTTATACTAGCTCTACTAATACGTATTCTAAGTTAAAAAAATAGAGTTTATAAATACTATAACTATATATTAAACTAAGATAATAGAGGTATTTCTTATAGTTTAATTAAAAGTCTACTTACTATAAGCTTATCTCTAGAGTAGAATAGTAATAATTAAGATAACACTATTAATATAGGTATAGTAGAGAGCGTATTACTATATAAAGAGAATATAGTAGCTTATAAGAATATATTAGAAGTAGATACTATAAATATAAGTAAGTATAGAGAATATATATTATTATAAAAAGGTATATAAAAGAGGTTATAATTATTATAGTCTTATAATAGCTTATTATATAACTTTATCTCTATTTTATTATAGTTAGTAATAGTTATATTAGAAGTATTATCTTTACTAGACTAGTCTAACTTAGAGAACTTAGACTTATTAGCACTACTAATAGCTATATATCTATTAGTTAGTAGGTATAGAGTATATATATATACTTATAGATAGTAGTACCTACTAATAGCTTTTCTACTAATCTAGTTTTTTTCTTTAGTATTACTTTAGCTATAGAATTAGACTTATATTTAGTATAGGTCTTTAACTATAATAGCTACATACGTTATAAAATAGAGCTAGTAGCCTTTACTTTATATTAAAGCGTAGTAAATTATCTAAGTAAGTCTTAGAAAGCTAGAGCTCTAAATTTAATAATATTATTATTATACTACTTAGAAAGGCTAGCGTTTTAAGATAGAGACTTATAAGAATAGCTTTAAGTAGATATATTATTATTAGAAAGCTTTATAAATTAGTAGTATTTATTATTATTAGTATACTAATATATAGATAAAAGTAGAAATCTATAGTAGAGTAGAAGTATAAAATAATTATAGATATACTAATCTTATATCTAGTAATATAGAAAATAATACTAGTTTTTTTATTTTATAACTTTATATAAGTACTATTAAATAGAACTTTTTACGTATAAGATTAAGAAGATTAGATTTATCTAGCTTAGCTAACTTAGTCTAGTAGTGCTAATCTAAGCTATATAAGTATATAGTACTAATAATAGCTTACTTTTCTTTCTTTTTATATATAGAAGCTTATTATTATTTATATATTCTATTACTCTATATACTTTATACCTCTTCTTTAGACTAGTAAGTATAGTATCTAGTAATAAGGCTTTTATTAGCGCCTTTTAAGTACTCTCTAGCTAGAATATTCTATATCTACGTAACTAATAAGATAATAAGCTTAGAAAATTATAGTAGTAAAATAAGTAGTAGAAAGACTCTTAAAAAGGCGTATAATCTACTTTATATTAAATAGAATACTAACTTAAAAGATAGTTATCTTTCTAAGCTTCTATAATAGTATTAGAGATATAGTATTTATAAAGAGTTAATAGTATAATAATAAAGAATATTATAGTATATACTAGTTACTAATAGATAGATTAGTAAAATAGACTCTATACTATACTAGTTAATAAGATAATTTAGTATTATATATTATCTACTAGCTTTTATAATATAAAAGCGCTTATCTTTCTCTTAAGTTTATTTTTAGTAAGAGAAGCTATATACTTATAAGCTTTTCTACTATACTAGTACTACGCGTAGATAAAACTAGAATAAACTACTAGATTACTAATAGAAGTACCTTAAATATCTAGCTTATAGTAATAGTAGTTAATATTATTACTTTAGTAGATATAATACTTTATCTTACTTATTAAGACTTCTCTAAGATTAGTTTTTATAATTTTTATAATATAGTTATACTAATTTAAAAGTACTACTTTTACGCCTTAGTTAGTAAAGTGCTTATTATTTTAGTACTACTACTTATTAATCTACTAGTATAGAAAATAGATATTAGTAAACTTTTATTTAGTAGTAGTTATACTCTAAATAAAGTATATTATATTAAAGATAGATACTATCTACTACGTCTAGTACTTTACTAAGTCTATTAGAAGCGCGCACTAGTAGCTAGTAAGACTACTAGTAATAATAGTAGCTAGGTTAATAATATATTTAGAAAGTGTTAGTAGTTACTATATAATAGATTAAGCTTACTTACTAGCTACTAGATAATATAAAAGTTTCTAGAAGTACTAAACCTTAGACTTTAAGTAATACTATAAAATTACTTACTAAGAAATTATTCTTACTTACTAGTACCTAGAAATTACTCTCTACTAGTATTATTATTATTAAAGTAAGTATAGGTCTATTATTATTATTATTATTAAAGATACTTATTACTTTCTTTATTTTAAAGTTTCTATCTAAGTTCTTAAACTAGATAAGTTTCTCTCTCTCTTTATTATTATTATCTTCTAACTATACTAGTAAATATACTATACTTAAAGTAGATACTATAGATAGTGCTAGTACTACGTAAGTTATTATCTCTAAACTAGTTATTATAAAAAACTTAGCTAAGTAGACTAACGCTAGTAGAACTCTATAAGGTATTAGTATAACTATCTTTAGATAAGTATAATATTAATATATACTATTTTATAATATATACTAGTAGAAGTCTCTAGTACTTCTTATATAGAAATAATCTATTTCTTAGATTTTATACCTAGACTATACTATTACTAGCTTATTCTACTAGAGTAGAGAAGAATTTAAGTCTAGTTTTAAATATACTAAAAAATAAATTATATAAATATAGAAGTATAAAGTATATCTTATAAGTATTATAAGTATTTAAAAGTATATAATATATAGTAAGTCTATAGTAGTATAGAGTTCTTAAAAAGTAAAAGGCTAAAGTAGTAATAATAAGTATAATAATAATAATAGTACTAAAGCTTATATATAGTTTTCTATAAATACTACTTTTACCTCTAAATAATACTAAAATAAATATTATAGTCTTATTTAAAAGCGTTTATATTAATTAATATATATTAATACTTTTCTTCTTTACTTATAGTAGTATCTAGTAGTAGTAACTAGTATATAGTAGTACTAATATAGTATAATAAGTAGACTACTATATTATATTTTATAGTATAGTACTACTATTTTCTAACGTATTATATTATACTACTAGCTACTTACTACTATTCTACTACTATAACTATTTTACTATATTTTTAGATTATACTACTATAGCTATTTACTATTCTCTTATATTATACTACTAGCTACTTACTACTATTCTACTACTATAACTAACTTACTATATTCTTATATTATACTACTATAGCTATTTACTATCTTCTTATATTATACTACTATAGCTATTTACTATCTTCTTATATTATACTACTATAGCTATTTACTATTTTCTTATATTATACTACTATAGCTATTTACTATCTTCTTATATTATACTACTATTTTATTATATAGTCTACTACTTAATATAGTAATACCTCTACTACTTCTAGTATAAATTACTCTTTTCTCTTTACTATTATACTTTTATCTTTACTATTTACTACTAAGACTACTATTAACGCTAGCTATAGTAGTAATATATAAGTAAAGCCTTTTTTTATCTTATACTCTCTCTACTATACTTATTCTTTTTTATCTTTACTACTATTAGTAATAGTAATAGTAACTACTACTATCTTTTATAGAGTATCTAATCTAATATAAAGTAAATCTACTTTTTACTACTCTACTTTAAAGCTTTACTTATTAGTATCTATCTTAGTATAGTCTTTCTTAACTATTAGATCTATAGAAAATACTAGCTTTTATACTACTAGTAGTAGAGTCTTATAAGCTAAACTTTTATATATTTATAAAGTTATAGAAGACTAGCTATCTACTATAATTTTATTAGTATTTAAGTGTCTTTACTTTATATATTTTAAATAAGCTACTTTTTATTATACTTTACTTAGTCTTAAGCTTTCTTAGAGTTTATAAGTCTTTACTTAATAAGCTTATAAGCCTCTACTTAATAAGCTATATACTTAGTAGAAAGAAAGAAATATAGATACTTTATATTATTTATATATTATTATCTTATAATATATAACTATAATACTAAGTCTACTAATTATCTTCTAATAGAGTTATAAGTTAGTACTTATAACTAGCTATAATAGACTCTATAAGACTTATACTTAGTTAACTTATACTTAATACTTTTAATTACTTATTTTATCTTTTATATACTTTCTTTAGTCTACTTACTTTAACTTAAAACTTAAGTAATAGTTATTCTTATATAGATAGAAGTAGTTACTTAGCTCTTTTTCTATAAGTATAGTAGTTTAATTCTACTTACTTCTATTAGCTATCTAGTATCTTACTTTATACTATAATAGACTTTTACCTAAAAACTAGGTCTTACTAACTAATTCTAAATATAGCTTAGTAATATTAATAAAAAAGAGTACTAGAATTTATTCTTACGTTCTAGAAAGTTTATAACTTAGAGATATCTATTATTAGACTTTATATTCTACTAAGCTAATAAAGAATACTATTACTATACTAACTACTTTAAGTCTAGAGGTTTTTTACTACTTCTAGCTTACTAGCTAGGTAAAGATACTTTATAGAATATAGCCTTATTAATTATACTAGATTATAGTAGTTATCTAAAGTAGAAAGATAATAACTTTATATTATATTACTAACGTTACTTATAGCCTTTAAACGCATTATACTACTAAACTATAGCTTTTACCTAGTTCTATATTAGCGTATTATACTACTAACTTTACTTATAGCTTTTAGACGTATTATACTACTAAACTATCTCTAGCTAATTAGGTATAATATATTATACTACTAAACTATAGCCTCTAACTAATTCTATAATAGTGTATTATACTACTAACTTACTTCTAGCCTCTATACGCTCTTATAGCCTTTAGATATATTATACTACTAACTTTACTTATAGTCTTTAGATATATTATACTACTAATCTTACTTATAGCTTTTAGATATATTATACTACTAACTTTACTTATAGCTTTTAGACGTATTATACTACTAATCTTACTTATAGTCTTTAGATATATTATACTACTAATCTTACTTATAGCTTCTAGATATATTATACTACTAGCTTACTTATAGTTTTTAGATATATTATACTACTAATAATACTTATTCTATATATAGTCTATAGCTATCTACTAGATTCTTAATAAGTTTAGCGCTACCTAAGTGTAAACTTTCTAGCTACTTACTATAGTATATATATTATACTACTATCTACTATACTTTAAATAGCGTAGCGCTACTTTTAGAGCTATATTAGAAACTCTATAAACTAGTACTTACTATAGCTTTTATTCTACTACTAGTATACTCTTTTCTATTTAATACTTATTATATACTTTAAAAATAATACTTATATTACTATCTTTAAATACTAGAACTACTATCTATAATTATATATCTTTTAGAGAAGAAAACCTATATTATAATTTTTAAAAGCTAGAACTACTATCTATAATTATATATCTTCTAGAGAAGAAGACCTATATTATAATTTTTAAAAGCTAGAACTACTATCTATAATTATATATTTAGAACGTAGTAGAATAAAATATAGATAATATAAATCTTAATAGTTATTACTTATCTATAAATATAACTAATATAGTAATCTTAAGAACTAGTATAAGTAACTTAAGAAATTACTTATAAAGTCTAATAATAACTTTACTAGTTATAACTTAACTATAAATATAACTAATATAGTAATCTTAAGATATAGTATAAGTAACTTAAGAAATTACGTATAAAGTCTAATAACTTTACTAATATATAGCGCTAGTGTAATAATACTACTTTCTAGCTTAATTAAAGTACTTAGAGCTTAATAGTCTCTAGATCTATACTAATCTATAGCGCTAGTATAATAATACTACTTTCTAGCTTAACTAGAGTACTTAGAGTTTAATAGCCTTTAGGTTTACACTAATCTATAGCGCTAGTGTAATAACACTACTTTCTAGCTTAATTAAAGTACTTTAGAGCTTAATAGCTCTAGAGACTATACTTAAGTTATTTATTAGCTCTACTATTAATATAAAAGTAAGTAGATACTAAAAACTTAAGATAGAGAATAGCGCTCTTAAGCTTTAAAATAGTAGTTTTTTATACTTCTATCTACTATCTAATAGCTTTATAGAGCCTCTTAGTAAAGTTACTAGAGAGATCTAGCTAGTAAACTAGTGTTACTCTTTAATATATAAGTAAATACTACTTTTATTAAAAGAGTAATTACTAATAATAATAAAACTAAGTTAAATACTATAATCTTTACTTTAATTACTATTTTTATTATCTACTATAGTTTCTTTTTATAATAATACTTATAATAATATAGAAAAAAATAACTTATATAGTATAGAAGAACGTAGTTATCTACGTAGTAGTAAGATAAGTTAGTAAGACTAGTATACTCTTAGCTATAAGCTAGTATAGTATAAAGCTTAATTATTTTATAATAAAAGTTTCTTTATATAGCTACTTAAGACTTTATAGTAACTCTATATATCTAACTTTATAACTATTTATACTTTCTCTACTATACTAGTATCTCTACTATATTACTTTTTTACTCTCTAAAGTTATTTTAATATTAGTTTTAAGCTTTTAGTACTACTTCTCTCTAAATAAAAAAGCTACTTAGTACTTTAGTAAAGTATAAATTATTTATAGAGTATTTAAAGAAGAAAAATCTTATAAAAAAAAAAGTATAAGATTAGAAATCTTAGATAAAAGACTATTATCTAGCTTAGTCTAGTAGTATTATTAGCTTCTAGTACTCTAATTAAGCTTACTTCTACACTAGTTAAAACTTTTAAATTTCTTAACACTAGTCTATAAAACTAGTTTAGTAGTATTATTAGCTTCTAGTACTCTAATTAAGTCTACTTCTACGCTAGGTAAGACTTTTAAATTTCTTAACACTAGTTTATAGAACTAGTCTAGTAGTATTATTAGCTTCTAGTACTCTAATTAAGTCTACTTCTACACTAGTTAAGACTTTTAAATTTCTTAATACTAGTCTATAAAACTAGAAGACTTTTAAAACTAAGATTATTAGTAGTAACTAGAAGAAGAAAGCTACTAAGACTTACGCTTATAAGAATCTCTAGGTTAAAATCTCTAGTCTTAAGATTTCTACTATTACTCTACTTCTCTCTAGCTAGCTAGATATAAGTTCTATATATTTATATCTTTATTATTATATACTAATAGTATTTAGACTATAATAATAATATATAGTACTTAAAGCTTAGATTCTATATTTAGATTAATAGTCTTATATAAAAGAAGAAGGTCTAACTAGCTATACTTATATTCTTAATTATTCTAATTCTACTTATAACTAGTATTAGTAGAGTTATTAAAGATTATATTATTAAGTTTACTACGCTTTCTACTTTATAGGCTCTTAGATAGCCTTAACTCTAGCTTACTTTTAGAACTACTACTACTAAAGTACTTTCTACTTTTATATCTTTATACTAAGAATATAACTTCTAAATAATTATTATTATTAATAATACTAGCTATAAGCTTCTAGACCTCTTAAGCCTATACACTATACTACTAAAGCTATTATTAACTATTTTCTTTCTATTACTAACTTTTTTATAATTATTATTATTTATAATACTAGCTATAAGCTTTTAGGTCTCTTAAGCTTATATACTATACTACTAAAGCTATTATTAACTACCTTCTTTTTATTACTAACTTTTTTATAATTATTAACTTTACTATATATATTTACTATAACTAGTATTCTAAGAATAACTATAGACTATATAAAGCTATTATTAAGTACGCTAGCTATAAGCCTTTAGGCTTCTTTTAAGTCTATACTACTTAACTTTAATATATATACTTTTATAGAAACTATATATTCTATAATTAACTACTTTCTAGTTAAAATTACTAATACTAAATACTATATTCTTAGTAAGAGAGCTATAAGAAATATAGTATACTAAGATACTACTACTAAATTAGGTAAGTACTTTATTATTACTACTTTTCTTAGTAAGAGTATTATTAGTACTATAGTTAATCTATAAAATAATTACTAATAATAGTATTAAAGCCTTTAAGAAGCTAGTAATAAAATAACTTAAGCTTACTTCTAGAACTACTACTACTCTAGCTACTATAGAAGTACTTTATACTTTTATAAAATAATTACTAATAATAGTATTAAAGCTTTTAAGAAGCTAGTAATAAGTTAACTTAAGCTTACTTCTAGAACTACTACTACTTTAGCTACTACTACTCTAGCTACTATAAAGATACTTTATACTTCTATAATCTTATACTAATACTAATAGTTTTAACTTAGACTTACTTCTAGAACTACTACTACTCTAGCTACTATAGAGGTACTTTATACTTCTATAACTTTATACTAAGAATATAACTTCTAAATAGTAGTCTTAGAGTACTATATATCTATAAAAGTATACTACTTTAAATATATTACTAGCTTTCTTATTAGCTATAATAGCTCTTAGCACTTAAAGATTACTACTAGTAATATCTATACTACTTTAAGTACGCTACTAGCTTTCTTATTAGCTATAATAGCTTTTAGTACTTAAAAGTTACTACTAGTAATATCTACTATATACTAAAGTAGCTAGATATCTAGACTAGTAGTTTCTATACTATTATACTCTAGTTAGCTTATAGCGTTTATTAAAGTTAAAGCTATATTTAATACTTTATTAAAAGCTAGCTTAAAAAGCTTAGCTTATCTAATTCTTCTTTATTAGTAAGAAGTAAAAAAGCTTAATACTATATCTTTTACTAAAGACTCTAAGTTAGTTATTTAGCTTTTTTAATTCTTTACTATTAGTAAGAAGTAAAAGACTACTAGCTTTATATCTCTTTTTCTAGAATATAGCTAGTAGCTTATCTATTAATAATTACTAGTAGAAGTTTAAAGAGTAGTAAGAGTATAGAATAGTGTATATAAAAAGAAGTATATAGTAAGAACTTTAATTTTAACTAACTAAACTCTACTTTCTTACTATAGTTAGTATTTAAACTCTAACTTATAATACTACTCTAATCTAATACTTTAGTTATTTCTTTAAGTAGTACTTTAAATAGCTAGAATAAGATATAGAAGCTAAATACTCTAAAACTAGTAAATATTTATATATTATAGTAGTAGCACTATAAAAGTACTACTTACTTATATCTTATAAAGAAGAGAAAAAAGTAAGCTATTTTATATCTATTATTATCTATCTACTTACTTAACTTTTACTACTATACTCTTACTACTACTATATAAAATTACCTATAAAAGCTAGTAAAATTACTATTTAGCTTAGTATAACTTCTATCTTTTTATTATTATTATTATAATTATTATACGCTAGAGATATAAAAGAAGTAAGAGTAAAAATAATAAGCGTAGACGTAAGTATAACTATTAATAGTAGTATAGCTACTATATACTAAGTATACTAAGTAAAGTTTTAAAGTAAGCTATATTACTATTAGTATATAGTTACTAACTCTAATAATAGTAGTACTATACTTACCTACGCTTCTAAACTATACTAGACCTTAACTTACTTTAGTAGAGCTTATTTTATTACTATTACTACTATTACTACTATATAATAAATTATAGTAGTAGTACTAAAATTATAGTATATAAAGCGCTAAATAGAAGACTAAATAGAAGAGAGTTAAAAGTAGATATTTTAAAGTAGTTACTACTATTATTATTATTAATATAAAAGGTATTATATAATATAAAATTACTATAAACTAAAGTTTTAATAGCTATAAGTAAGATTATAGTCTTAAAAAAGGTATATTTATTACTTATTACTTATTACTTTTCTCTCTAGGCCTTAGAGATAAAGCCTACTACGTTATATTTTATAATATTATACTATATTATAAATAATAAATACTCTTTTAAGCTATTAAAACTAAGTCTAGTAGACTTAAACGTCTCTTACTATCTATCTATACTTCTCTTTCTTATATATTTATAATAAAGACTTATAATTCTATATTAACTTATTTATTACTACTAATAATACCTAAATAATACTTAGTAGTAGTAGTACTACTATATTATATATAGTCTCTCTTAAAAGTAAGCACTACTACTACTTCTATTATAATTATAATTACTTATAAGCTTAAGAAAATTCTAGAATTAGTAGTAATATATCTATAGTACTATAAAAAAGCTATATATTCTCTATAGTTTAATATACTAGCTAAATACTCTAAAAAGATCTTAAGTATATCTATAGTCTATACTAGTTGTATATTCTACTATAAGCTTATTAATAAGCTATTAGTATTATTTTATTATCTAAATTATCTATCTTACTTATATTATTAGCTTAATTATAAGTTTATAGTTATTATTATTATTAATTACTAGCCTATATAGAAGCTACTATAAGTATAGCTTAAAGTATAGTAGTAGGTAGAATAATAGTAAAAAAAGTAAGAGACCTTTTAGCTTTAAACTTAAATAGCTTCTCTACTATAGTTAAAATATATAGTATTTAATTCTTATATTAATAAATAAGTATCTTATAGTTTATAAGGTTTTTCTAATAATTAGTTTATCTAGAATTTCTACTAGTAGTAATAAGATCTAGCTAGCGTATATACTATACTTTAGTATACTTTTTTATAAGACTACTTATTAGTATAATAAAGATAGAGTTTAAGTAATAAACGTTAATACTTTTAGATATATTAAATATATAGTATTATACTATATTATTTATATTAAACCTAGAAGATAACTTAGTATAATAGTATAGTTTTAGTATTATCTCTTTAAACTAGTAGACCTTTATAAAATAGTTTATAAAGTTAAACTTACTTAGCCTATACTTAGTAATAACTATAGTAGTCTTAATTATAGTAAATATAGAATAGCTTATATGCGCTTTAAAGATAATAAAAGCTCTTATAGTTAATATTACTATATTAATAAATAGAAAATATAGAAGATAAAGAAGATATAGAAGATAAGAAAGATAAGAAAGATAAAAGAAAAGAGAAAGAAGAAAAAAAATTTTGCTTTTTATAACTATAGCTAAAAGGTCTAGTATAATTATATATATAAGACTCTTATACTACTATCTTAGAATAGCTATTATATAATAAATTTAGAGTTACTACTAATAAAAAGTTATAAACTACTATACTTTACTACCTTTTTACTTTATAGTCTTATTTTAGAAATAGCTTTAAATACTTAAGTTTTTAGATATTTATTACTATTTCTCTATAGTTATAGCTTTCTTTATCTTCTACTTTTATATAAAGTTTTTAGAAAGTAATAAAATATATATATAACTTTTAAATATTCTTCTAAAGATATATAAAACGTATACTCTATTATACTTCTTTTTTTTATAGTTTCTAGGTTAAATTTTAGCTTCTTATCTTTATACTTTTATATAAAGTTTAAGAGTATTAAACTTTATAGCTTAGTTTTAATTCTTAGACTCTTTAAAAGAATATATACTACTACTTACTATAAAATAAAGTATTTAGAAAATATACTTATATTATAATTATATACTATATTACTTAACTATATTATACTTATATTTCTATACTAGTATACTTAATAAAGTAATTACTTATTACTTATTACTTATTACTTCTTACTTTCTATTAATTACTTACTTTCTATACTTATATACTATATTACTATACTAGTAAAGCTAGTGTTATAGCTACTAATATAGAGTCTTTACTTATTATAACTTTATATTACTACTAGCTTTCTTATACTTATATACTATATAAAGCTTTAAATCTAATTATTCTTTATTATAATAGTCTAATATAGTACTACTATTTAGTATATTAGTTCTTTACTAGTTTAGTAACCTCTAGCTCTTAACTAAGATATCTACTTAACTACTAAGTAAGTAATTTTTTATATATAAAGTTACTATTTTTTTATATTTAAGTTTAAATCTTACTTATTATAGTCTTTTTTTTTACTTATAAGTTTATAGTAGTATAATATAAAAAAGCGCTAGTAGTATAATACCTAAGAAGAGTACTAGCTAGCTAGTAGTATAATACCTAAAAAGAGCGCTAGCTAGCTAGTAGTATAATATAAAAGAGCGCTAGTAGTATAATATCTAAGAAGAGTACTAGCTAGCTAGTAGTATAATATAGAAGAGCACTAATAGTATAATACCTATAAAGAGCTACTAGCTAGCTAGTAGTATAATACCTAAGAAGAGCGCTACTAGCTAGCTAGTAGTATAATATAGAAGAGCGCTAGTAGTATAATATCTAAGAAGAGTGCTACTAGCTAGCTAGTAGTATAATATAGAAGAGCGCTAGTAGTATAATATCTAAGAAAAGTACTAGCTAGCTAGTAGTATAATACTTAAGAAGAGCGCTACTTACTAGCTAGTAGTATAATAGCTAAGAAAAGCGCTAGCTAGCTAGTAGTATAATACTTAAGAAAAGATATCTAGTAGTATAATATAAAAGACTTAATATAATACTAGTTATATAATACTACTTTTTATATACTAGTATAATATAATTTTTTAAGTAGTAGTATAATATTACTTTTTAAGTAGTAGTATAATATTACTTTTTAAGTAGTAGTATAATATTATAAAATTTTTAAATTTATATTTAGAAAAGCTTATATAATATTATATAAGTAATATAATACTTACTAATTATAGCTAAAAGCCTTATTATATAACTATTCTACTACGCATTCTACTATAATTACTAAACAGGCCCTAACTCTGTATACTCGCTTAGTTTGCTAGCTCGTATAAGCACTTCGCTATATGTCTCTATACTTAGCGATGCGCTCGCGTACAACTTAAACACTTTCAAAGTAGGAGCTAGCGAAGAAAAAACAAGTACAGCGTTGCAATCTGTGGAGGAGAGCTTTATGGCTGTGCTAGACAGTGTTCTCGGGATATACGGCGGGTCGCAACTGGTACTTGCCAGAGATTTCGTGTCCGTGCCAATAGACGGGATATACATGACTGTGCGCTTCGGCCAGGCGTTTTACAAATGGGCAGTCTTGGGGGTGAACTGCGTCTTGTTGGTGATCTTGTTCGCTGAGGCTATACGCACGCGAGGATGGCGAGGTAAGTGGCTCTGCACATGATGTCGATGTTGTTTACTGAGCGCATATCAGATTTACCACAGTTTGACCCGCTGGACTTCAAGAGTGTTGCCGCGACTGCATCGTTTGGAGGAGATGGTATAGCTATGCGGCTCAAGCAGCTGCATGAATTATCGGGTGGCGTGTCGGCATCGGATGGAGTCTGGCTCGGAGACTCGGAGGATAGAAAACTGGGAGGCATTAAGGTGCGTTTGCAGCAGGGGCCGACAAACATCGCCATCGTACTATCGAGACAACACGCACAGGATGAGACAATGGAGAAGTTGTTGGTCAAAGATCGGCCCACTTAACGCGCTCAAGAATGCTAGATTGTCCCGAATGCAGCCATCTTTGTACCGATGTTGAGGAATGTGTAACATTGGCGTGGAGATCTCATGAGTCAGGCTTTGCATCCTCATACAGACTGCTTGCTGGTGGCTGCAGAACACTCGGGCTGAACGGCAATCTTGCGTGCGTAAGGCTGTTCGCCAAAACGATACATAGACTGATTCGCACTGAGCCTGTCAGATGGTAGCTAGAATCGTGTGCCGAACGAACCAACTGATAGATAGCGTCTTACCGGCTAGCTTGCAAGACGTGCCTTCGGTCATATCTTTCCATACTATACATCCTCTTCAAATGCACTATGCGGCACAGTTCGCGTGAGTTCTCCGGTTCAATGTGCCGTCTTATCCGGAGTGGCGGCTATCTACCAGAACACACCACGCATTTACCACGCATCTACTACACATGTACACACGCTTGGAGATGGACGACACCTCAACAACAAACAGTGTAACGTTCCAAGTCCTCTATCGCATCCCCTTCCGCTACCTCTACATACCCGGCCTGTACATCCTGCTGCTCGGTTTCTTCACTTTCGGCCACGCATTGCACACAGTTTGCACGCACCAGGACCCAGGCGGATACTACAAATTCTTGATCTGGCTCGTTCTCGTATTTGGGTTCTGGGTGTCTCAAGCCGGCGCCCATCTCTGCATAATCTGGCATGTGTTCAGGGACCTGAAGTTGCCGGATATGAGAGTCATGACCGATTCTGCAAAGCGCACGAAAAAAGTCCTCCGAAGCATCGCTAAGCTCGTTCCGTGGCGCTTCGCGTATATACCTGGTCTTTTTCTCGTTGTTCTCGGTATCCTCGTTCTTAAGCAATCACTGCGCCTGGCTTGGACGCAGCCTGGTCCTGCGGACTGGGATATAATGTTACACATTCACTTTCGCACGGTGCAGGGAGTGTCTCTCGAATTGGCAGGCTTTGTCTTTTGTATGGGGTCGTATGTTTTCAAGGGTGTGGAACTAGAGGACGGAGAAGAGATGCAGCAAAAGGGCACAGATATCAGCAATGGGGTCGCTTTTGGACAGAAGGTGAACGCTTCAAGCGGGCATGACGGTACGCGTTGAACGGTGGATGTATGGCATGGAGATAGGAGGGTTTCCTTGGATGGTATAGGAAAGAGCAGCTAGGAAGAAGTACAAGCAGGTAGCTTTAACTGCACAGCATGACTGGCGTAGCTCAGATCTGGGTTGACCGCTTCAGACTATCGCTCGTACGTTGGAAGTCTACTTTGCTACACACTATAAATCGAGGATCGATTCCAGTGAACCGCAGCGGCAAATGGTCAGTCCAGCTGGTGAAGTGTTAAATTGCGCTCGGTGCATATCAGGTGCGGACGAGATTGCATGAGACTACTGAAGCTTTGGATGAGCATCTTTCGGCGAAAGTGCTCAGTAGGTACCTAAGTTTTGCTGCTCATGCGGTGATACCTAAGGTGTACGTAGATCGTAAGCGGCCTATCTTAATGTTGAGTCATGCTAGCGGTGGCCTGCTGTTCGACGGCCTTAAACGCATCGTACCTAGAGATTCTTTCGTCATCTTAGTGTTCTCAGCTATGCCACTCAGTATAAAAAGCTCTTCGAAGTCCACACGGTCTGAACGGTAGGTGTAAAGTGTTTCTCAGAGAAGCCCAGCAGCCCATCTCATTGTTCAATAACAGTTCGAGGGTCCAGCTTTGGGAGCCAACCACGCAGCATAGCCTGCACAGGGTTGACGGCCCAAGGCCCCCCATACCAACGCCTCGTTGCCTACCATCGTGACTGCGGGGGTCGCAAAGGGATATTATCATCCAGCATGTCGGCGACTATACAATAGTGCAAATCGGGGAAACCGCAAACATGTATGCGACCCAATCGGAAAGAGCGCCGCGGGGATTGCGGGAGCGGGGGCGTTGTACCCAGCCACCAGGTAGCCATCATGCGCGATAAGCATTCTGCGCGTTACCAGGTTTTCATACCGAAATCGCGCGCTTCTTGACTCGTAAACAGATGTTGCAAGCGGGTTGTAAGTTGCTAGGCTTGATCACCTAGGCAGGGAACGCGAGCAGTCGAATTCATCTTTAGAGGCCAATGACATCCAGGTCCCAACCGCGGTCCTCCAGCAAGGGCATGACGCTGGGGATCATGCGACTACGGGGAGCTCCTTCGCACGCGATAAACGTGGTGGACAGTCCCAAGAGCATGTCATACAGCTCGTTTGCGTGCTTCGACTTGTGGCGGCTTAGATGACCCGCATGTGTTTCAGGTGAGTTAGCGTCAGGTACCAGCCTAGACAGCGGGCTTTTAAGGTGCACCGGACCGTGGTACGGAGATTTCACGCATATCCACACGCTCACGGCCCCGAGTCCGATTGGCGAGGCCGCATCTCGATGATATCTGTACGCCATGGTGCGAGAGATGAGGGCAACCGGCTGCAAGCATGCCTAGGTAGATGCACATGTTTTGACTACAATGTTTGGTGATTGTCGAGGAGACCTGCCACGTTATGGAAATTGGTGCGCTCTATTCTTTGTTGCTTGTACTGCTGCATACGTATGATATGACGACGACTCGACTCTCACAAATGAAAATGTATCATGCTTTGCCAGGTACATCCCCCCACAGTCTAAATGCTCCGAACGGTTCTCGAAAAGGAGACTCTAGTTGCAGTAGTTGCTGCAAGTATATACACTACCCACAAGCCGATCGCTGACGCACTGATCTACTGGTAACGTGGTTAGATGGCAATCATGCAAAAGCCCGTAAACTTGAAATCGGTGCAAAGAGGAGGCCTGATCGTCTATCACGGTAGATTGATTGGCGACTCGACGGTTAGTTTCGCGTACTGGGCACGATGGCGTACACTAATGGAATGGCGTTGGTAGCACGCTGTCTAACGGCGGAGTCAGATCCGGTGTCAGTCACAACGTGTCGAGCAAGGTTGAGCCACGAACCCGAACCCGCAAGCGTTCTGAGATCAAGGTCAGCACCACCTTGCACCGAGATACATAGCCTTCACTGTCTCTGCAGTTCAAGGTTTGTCTCGGAATTTCAACCCTCCTGTGTACATGCCGTGCGCGTGGCCTCTGAGTTTGTGATACAAACCAAACATTCTGGCACTACAAGTCCAAACATACCCATATCACGAACCTTGATCCCAGCATAATTATGGCCTCTGGAACCGCGCTCACGCCAGCCATCATCGCAACATGGCCAATACCCAACTATGTTGACCCAGTCTCGCAAAGGGGCAGTGTCGAAGCTGCAATATACGCGACAACCATCCCAATGGTGCTCTTCGTCGCTGGCAGAATCTACGTTCGGGCGAACCAGAAGTCAGGTGTAGGAGCCGATGACTGGATTATGGTTGGCGCAGCGGTATGTTCGCCCTACGCTCTCATGTTGCGTATCTAACCTGCGTAGGTCTTCGCCTTGGCGATTTCTGTCTGCTTATTAGTTACAACCACCAACTCTCTCGGGCGTCATCTCTATGATGTGAACCCGATGACGTTTGTGAGCTCTGCAAAAGTAAGCAATTACCAGTGGTTTCAATATACATACTGATGGCTTCTAGTACAACGTTGCGAGTGTCACAATGTACAATGCTTCTATGACACTCACAAAGCTTTCCGTCTGTATGACGTACCTGAAGCTTTTCCCCTCGAGAACGAACAAATTGTTCTGTTGGACGATGATTGGGTACCAGCTTCTGTGGGGTGTCATCTCGTCGGCACTCTACATTCTGCAATGCGTGTAGGTCATGAACCCTAGGGCAGATGTTTGATCCTGACTAAAATCTTCTGTTCCAGTCCGATCCAGTCACTCTGGGATTTTACGATTATCGACAAAGTATGTTTGGACTCGCATCAATTACTCACCGCGAGCGGCATCTGCAATGTAGTGTCGGACTTTGTGGTGTTCCTTTGGCCAGTCGCGCCACTGTGGCAGGTCAAGTTACCGCTATCACAACGCGTGCATCTGGTCGCGGTTTTCTCTTTCGGTGTCCTGACATGCGTCGGTGGCATCTTGAAGGTCGTTTGGTCGCAGGATTACTTCAAGACATGGGATACCACATGTGAGCAGTATCGTTCCACAATAGACTGTCATCGTGCTAACATAGCCTTCTCGCAGGGGTTGCGTCTCGCGTCACTATGGCATTGTGCATCGAATTCAACGTTGGTATCATGAGCGGCTGTTTACCTTGTCTCCGTCCATTTCTAGCGATGATGGCTCCTGGAATCTTCGCTGGACCATCGGCGGCACACAGCGGCAACGCAGCGAGTTCTGGCGGAGCATCCCGGCGCAAGTCTCCCTTTCGGTTTGGAAACTCTAAACTATTCAAGCTAGGCGCGGGCAAGCCGTCGGATCGTGGTGAAGATTACGAGTTCACGGACGCGGAACATGCGGGAGGTGTCCGCGCTTGGGCTGCAGGCGGAAAAGAGGTGCCACAAGCTAGCATCGGCAGCGTGTCTGGGTCTGGTATCTCAGTGAACAGAGATGAGAAGCTGCGCGATGGTTATGATTCGCCGGGTGTTGTCACCAATGATGCGACTAGTGAGGAGTGGATCATGAAGGAGGACTCTTCTAGGTAGCTCAACAAGGCGTAGTATACATCAACCATTAAGTATGGTCTTGAGAGCCCATGCCGAAAGCCAACACGAGGGTATATGGCGACACATTCGATGACTGGGAAGGTCGGCGAAAAGTGAAGCAGAGCACTTTCGCTCAAAGTCCTAGAGCTGTCAATAGCCTTCGAAGTCATGACACGAGCAACGCTTCCGAGTGCCATTTCAGACAACGCATCGACGTCGAATGAGTCTCGAAACCTTGTACTTTCAGTCTCTGTGACAGAAGCGCAGTGCTCGTGTCGATGTATGCGTGCGGCCAGCCACCAGAACTATGTATATCCAGGGAACTCGCAACCTTGACATGACCGAGCTTCATGCCTACGATTGCGTACCGCTGCGATGAGCTGATGCCATAGGCGCTCGTGCATGTGCTGTATGCGCGCCTCGCCGCGACCAGCTTCGCTTCCAGCCTCATCCCAAGGCGCAGGGTACTGAGCGCACCTCAAAGCAAGTTGTGGTGTCGGCTCTGGAGCGTCGCTCTCGCAGAAACCCATCCGGTGGACTTGATCATGTCGACCAAGTACCAATATAATGTGTCTCCGCCCCTAGTTGTGATCCAGGCAGTCCCATGGCGATAGACGTGATTGTGACGCGCGGTCGAGCGGTTCTCACGAGCTTGTCCGTAGATGCGCTGGGTATACGATGGTGGAAATGTGCTGCGATACGATTGCAGAGATGCCTACACGGGTGCTCATGTAGACGTGACTGCTGGGGAGCGTGAATGTCGACTGGCCGTGTAGCTCATTGGAAGCGGATTTCGGAGGGCATGTCTATCGCGTTGGTTCGGAGTGGACCACATAGATAGCGCAGTACGGTCAATATGTTGATGTCCGAACATGGTATATAGGTTTGGGAGGACTTCGTGGTTGATTTGGGCGGTAGTCGCTGTTGGAGCGGAAGCTCTGTCTTGGTTCAGAGGCCACAGTAATCCCGAATTACCCCACTAGTGCGAGTCTGTCCTTTCCACCCACCAGCATCTGGTAGAGGTTGTGCATGCATCTGCTTCGATAGCATGTATCATACCGCAATCATTTCGACATGGGCTTGAGCACGCGAAAAGGGCTTTATCGTACAGAAGCTGTCCAGTCGATGCTTGTTGCGTGATGGTCATAGCGCTGAAGTCCAGCTTGATCCGCACTTGGCGCACGCAGTAATGCCAGCCCGAAGGAATGAAGACCCCTTCTACGCACGCTAGCCATCAGTGCTTCTTACGACCCTTCATCGAACGCCACCCTTTGCTCTTGCCAAAATACCGTCATCATGATCACTCGCGGCGGCCGCATAGTCAGCCGCATCGAACGCGCCAAAATCCACGTTCTTCACTTCAGGAAAAACGCTCTCATGGTATTCCAAGGCCTAGAATCATGTCCTCTACCACCGCTTTACAGTTTCACTATGTACTTCACCCACCCAGACGTCAACCAGGAAAACGTTCAGCCTGTCCAGCTCTTCAAAGCTATCCGAGAAGGCTGCTCGCCCGATCATTGCCCCTTCCGTTTGGAGTTGGTATTTTTGCATGTTCCAAATGCAGAAGTCGCTAACGAGGCTTGCATTGCTCATTATCGCGAGGAGAAGCGCAGCCGAGGCGACTATACGCGTCAAATCGAAGCAATTGAGTCCTCAACCACGACCAGCCGTGAGACTAGCGCAGATAATCTACCTGGCCTAGTACCCAGTTACATCGACAATCCTGCCCTCGACTATTACCATGGTCTTATCTTCAGCTACCATGGGCCTGACTGGACCAAAGATGAACAGCGTGCCTGTTCTATCTGCTTCGACCCTATATTACAAGACGTGTATAGTTCGATCGTGGAGGGAGATCTTGGGGACGATGAACCTGAGATTCTTCCACCAGTTCACATCACTCTGAAACCCATACGCGATACAGAGAATTCTCTCATCATACCGATCGGGGAACAGATGGAACTCACGTCACATGGTCCTACAAGCAATGTCACGAACGGACCATGGCAGCGAGCTATCAAACGTGGATGGTCTACCTGGTGAAAGGAACCAGTCCTGGACACCAAGCGATGGATATGTTCTCGTAATGTTGTGTGTTCGTGATTGAGATGTAGAAGTATAGCAATCCCATCCCGACCACGGGCCTCGTGAAGTTGAGTAAGTTGCAACAAATCATAAGAGCGATGAGAAGCTAACGGGCAGATTCTTATTCCACGACTTACGCTGCTTGCGTTCATTGCCAAGGTTGTGCTTCGAAGCGGGTAGATTGAGCCTATCAAAACCAACCACATCCTATCCTTGAGGTTACCCAGCATTGATCACAGTATTATTGCGTACTACCGGCGACAAATATGGGATTTGCGAGCCAAGTCAGCCTTGCCCCCAGTCGCACACGTCTCACACGGTGAGGTCAGCTTACAACCGTGACAATACATAAGGCATCTTTATCACCAGTAAGTACGCAGTCAGCATGGCTTCAACACTCCAGTCGATAGAGTTAGCCGAACTATCGGCACGGCCACTTCTCAAAATTAAGGTTAGCGAAGCAATCAACGAGCCCAATTCCATCGCCCGAAGTGGTTTTATAAGTGGTAGCAATGCGCCATCAAGTACAGGGCCGATATCCCAAAGAGCCGCCGGGAGTCAGGAGGATAGAAATTTCGCCGGGCAGGCGAAGAACATGTGCCGAACAGCGCTAGCGCGCTTGGGTCTCACATGGAGGCGTTGTATCGAGGCTGTAAGCCGTAATTGGAACAGGAGCTGGACGTTGGAGACACTGAGTCTTATCGCCTCAACCCTTACGCTTGCCGGACTCGTTTCAACACTCTTGGCCCATCAGAATAAACCTCTTCCGCAATGGCCTCAGCTGGTCACAATTTTTATTTTTTTTAGAGTCTTAAGCTTTCACTCGTTAGAGTATGTTGCTATCCTGTTGTAATCAGCTGGTCACAATAAACTCCATCATATCGCTATTTTCTCTGCTCATGAGGGCATGCGTGGGTGTCATATTGACCGAAGGTGATCTCCCATCTGAGCGTTATGAGCTTTAAAAGCTGATTTAAGGGACAGGGATAAGTCAGTGCAAGTGGAACTGGTATCGAAAAGCCAGGAAATTGGATCACATTGAACGACTTGATTCAGCGAGCCGTGGTTCTTGGGGCTCCATCAATTTGCTGTACCATTTGAGACCATTGCAAATATAGTGCCCGCCCTGCGATCCGCCCTGCCTTAGACAAGACTAACTTTGGGCAGTTATCTTGCTGTACTGGGCGCCGATATTACGATAATGTCGTCCTTGCTCGGCTTCTTTTCGCAACAGCTCGTGCAATTTCAGGATTGCCTCCAGCAAGACACAGCCGCTTCGGTCAGCATATCGAGAACCAACTCCTACAACCGTATTGGAGGTACAATGCAGTCCAACGTACCCACGGAGTATGCCCCGATGGCAGCAGCGATCAGCGTCGGCGTACTTCAACCCGTCGGAGACTTGACTAATACACTCTCTTCCGGCTGTAGTAGCGGCAACTGCACTTTCTCAGCTGAGGGCAGTGCATCATTTTTGACCCTGTCTTTCGGTCACTTCTGTACCAACATCACCTCGAACATTCGCATAGTGAATGAAACCTATTCGATGAGAGACGACTTGACTAGGGCATACCTGGCACTGGATTATGAAGACGGCCATACCTTGGAGTTCTCACGAGAGAATGGTGGAGAACCTGTCGTTCGCTCGTGGACCTCGTTCACTCCATCGGGTCTGACCACCATATACTTTCTTTTCAGGTCTTTCTATTTTGAGCAAGATTAGAGAGCTGTCAATTGTTCAATGTTCCCAACCATCAACACGTATGAAGCTAGGATCACCGATGCCATTCTGGAAGAGCAATTGGTTGACATTACGTATCTTGAAAGCATATCAGCACAGTTCAACGAGCCGCCCGTTGGGGATGTTGACTTCTCAAACACGGTGTTCACATGGACCGATGCGATGACAACCAACTACACTATACGGAACGGCATAAGAGAGTCATGCGAGGGCTCCGGCAGCCCCAGTACTGGGCTGTTCAGATTCATGAAACATAGCGACGAGTCCACTTACATCAACGGCACCGGTCATACGAATCCAAGCGCGGGATGGAAGTGGTGGTACTTTCCACCGGATTGCGTGTGGCTTCTTAACAAGTTTTCGGAAATGACTATAAGCGAAAGCCTGACAGCTACATTTGACCAACAAAACCTTTCAATGAGCCGACGCGACGGAACGGTAGGCTCAGTTCACTTGCGTGTACTGTTCGAGGAAGGCAATATCACATTCGACAGCATTGAAAGACGGATAGACAACCTCGCGACGTTAATGACTTCTGTCATCCGCACTCACGGTAGCCCCGTGCCCCTTGAAACTCCTCCTGGGTCGTCATCTCCAGTTCTTTCCGCCGACGGGCAAACGTGGGTCAACACAACATGTGCGTACGTACGGTGGTCTTGGATCGCCTATCCTGCTGTTATGATTGCTCTCAGCGGTGTTTTCCTTTTGTTAGTTGCGATTGAGAACCGCGACACTCAGCGCGATCGGCTTTGGAAAAGCTCGTTCCTTGCTGCTCTCTTCTGCGAGGTCGAGCTGAACAAAAGACCTCAGGGGATAGCAGATATGAAAGCGAAAGCAAGGACAGCAAGTGTTGCTCTAGAGAGAAGAGGCTCTGGGTTGAAGCTAGCTTAACACTAGTAAAGGCTATGTAACTAATGTCAATCCCTGCAAATATACACTTCCTCAGATTAGCTCTCGAGTTTCACATGAGCAATAAGCAAAAGATGAAAAACAAGTTGTGTGTTAGGTGTTCGCTGAACATAGTTCAATGCTCCAATGGCATCGTGTGTCCCCGCGAAGTGCATCATTACGGCAACTCCGCAATTGACAGATGCAAAGCGACGAGTGTTGAGCTCCTAGTGCGCATCAAGATGAACGCCATCTTCAGCCTTGTGGGGAAGCAATAACCTTGGCAGGTTTAATTATAGCCTAGCTTTCGGCTCATCGGGTCTAGCCCGAGAGAACTCTAACACCACTTTCGCTTCACGAGTCAGGCCATGCTTGGAAGTCTCCTATCCACGATGTAATATATTCTGGTCGCTCCCTCTCATTTGTCTGATAATGCGTCCCCATTCGCCGACCGTTTCTTAACCCAAGTCACTCGTTCCGACGGTTCTTTCACACGATGCGTTCTTCAATGTTATTAGCCGTTCCGGCCCTTCTATTCCTTAATGTCAATGCGTTGCGCGTCAGCACCTCGAGTGTTTGCGGTAAACAGTCCTGGAACACGCTTACTTGCAAGAATTCGTCTTGGGGAAACTGTTGCTCGAAGAATGGACGTTGTGGTTCCACGCCACAACACTGCGGAACTGGATGCCAGGGTAAATTTGGAGACTGCAAGTCGCCAGTACCTTCAGCACCCGCGGTCATCGTTTCCTCAGCACCTGCGGCAACATCGAAAACACTTGCAGTATCATCGACGATAGTCGTAGTGTCATCAGCAGTACCCGCAGTCTCATCAGCAGCACCCGCAGTATCATCGAAAGTACCCGCAGCATCAGCGGCCCCGGTTACGGGCGGAAAGATCTCCACTGATGGAACTTGCGGCGGAACTTCTGGCTTCACCTGCGTCGGCTCTTCATTTGGCAATTGCTGTAGCGCGTATGGATGGTGTGGAACGTCCACCGCCCATTGCGGCACTGGTTGCAATGCAGCCTTTGGAAACTGCGGAGTGGCGCCATCTTCATCGACCTTGTCCACGACTGCAGTTCCAACTGCGACCTCGGCAGCTACACCAGCACCCACTCAGAAGATCTCCGTCGACGGAAGTTGTGGCAGCGGAGTGACATGCCTAGGCTCTTCATTCGGCGATTGTTGCAGCGCCTACGGGTGGTGGTAAGCTCTCAATGTCCTCTCCCCATCTCTCTCATACTAACATCGACTCGCAGTGGAAGCACCGCCGCATTCTGTGCAACAGGCTGCCAAGCTGGATTCGGAAAGTGCGATGTTCCTTCCCCCAGCCCGACTCCAAGTAACACGTGTGGCGTCGAAGGCTTCGCCAATGTTGAGGCATACTACGCTTCTTCGTTCAACTTGATCGATGCGACCGATGTTTCGACTTGTGCGACGCTATGTTTGGCCGAAGCAGAATGCAAGAGTTATCTGTTCAACCCAAAGCTTGGAAATTGCGCGTATCTTATGAATTCGCTAGAGCAGGGAGAGTTCATTGCCACAAGTGGCACGGATCAGCTTTTCTGGGAGAGGTCCTGCGCTGAGGCGAAGTAGACTTTGTAGCAAGATAAGCATAAGAGGCACCTAGTCCTTGCGCGTTACATTCGGGAACGATATGCAAGGTGTTCGGACTAGGACAGCGGCTAATTGTAGCTTCTATCGCACCGCTCTACGCGTGTCTAGACGTTACGCTACTTCGTACAATGCTATTCTAGTGTTAGAATTTATTTTCTAAATATAATCTACTATTATATTTTATATATATATATATAGTTGTTTTTAAGACTAATAAAAATAGTTATAAGATATATAATAATACTATCTTTTATAATAATTCTAGAAGAACTTATAAAAGTATTAATACTAGTCTAATTTTAGAAAGAAGAGTAAAATAAATATTATATAACTAAGTAAAGCTTTAGTAAGTAAAGTAATATAACTATAAAAAAATTAGTTTTTTACTAGTAGTTACTTTAATTCTTTATTAATACTCTAAAGTATATATATATAGTATTTAGTATTAGATCTAAGTAACTTATAGCTAAAAAATATTTTATAATTCTTTAATAAAATTTTAAATGTAGTAATAATATATTTTTATAATATTTTAGTATATAAGTACTTAAAAGTAGCTTTATTAATTAATTACTATTAGAGTTACTATTTAATATATTTATATATTAATAATATTATTTTTAAAGTATTACTCTTCTAGTTTAAATAAAAGTTTTTTTAACTTCTAAAAAGTACTATATAGCTAGCTTAGATTTTAAAGCTATTACTTCTTTAAAGAGTAGTAGTACTAGTAGAAAGTAAATGTAAAGATTATAATAACTTAGTTATTATTATTCTTTTATTATTAAGCTTTATTAAGATTACACTTATTATTATTTCTTAACAAATTAGAAAAATTTCTAGTAAATCTAATTGCTTACGTAATTAAGATTTTAGTAGCTAGTTTTAATCTACTACACTAGAAGATTCTAAAATACTTTTATTTATCTTAGCCTAGTTAATATTAGAGTTATTACGTAATTTAATAACTCTTATCTTCTTATCTTTCTTTCTGCAATTGCTAAAAGATCTAGTAATAAACTAATTATTAGTTTATATAATATAACGTATAGACTAATATAATTAGTACTAGTTTAGATTATAAATCTAGAAGATAAGAAGAATTTAGTAGACTTAGATTATAAACTTAGTAATAATATTATTACCTTTTACCTACTATCTACTCTATAATTACTTTATTACAAATCTTTATTAGTTATACTATTTATTATAGTATTTAACTACTTTGTTCTAATAAAGCTATATTCTATTATTAGAGAATAGTTTTTATTACTTATCTATTCTTTATAAGTTATAAGCCTAGCTAGACGCTTATAGCTTTGTTAGAATATATTTTATTTATATTATTACTTATTCTAAGTAATTAATATATTTAAAAGAAAAAGATTTTTATTTATTCTAAAAGAGTTATTCTTTAGAATTAATAAAATATCTATTTTAGAACTGTATAGTTTAACTTATACTTTTTATCTATTATTATAATAGTATCTTTTTAGCTTTAAGCTATTTAAAGATTTATAATCTTTATTTAGTAGTTAATTAGCCTCTATTATAATTAATAATAAAAAGAAAAGTACTTATTATTATTTTATAATAATAAGAAAAAAAGCTTTTAGTTATTATTATTAATAATTAATAAGAAAGAAACTAGAGTACTTCTTATTAATATTAATAAAATAATAGTATTAGCTAAGACTTTTACTAGTATTAGTTTTTACTTACTCTACTTATAGAAATATAAGATAATAGAGTTTTATATATATTTTCTCTATTTAAAGAGTAGTTAGTTACTTATATATATTATTTTAAAATTAAACTAGCTAGAGGCTTTAATAAGCTTAAAGAATCTATTTTACTAGAATTTTATATTTAAAAGGCGCCTTAAAAACGCGTTCTACTTTATATATACTAGTATTTATAATCTCTCTTAGAGAAAAAGAGAGAATTCTTTAAGTTATTAATTATCTAAAAAATAAAAGTCTATAATCTTAGTTATTATTACTATAATAACTTTATCTTTATTATTAAAGATCTATAGTAATAAAGTTTTACTTTAGTTACTATTAGAAATTTAGCTTTATTACTCTTTTCTATATTCTAGATTCTAGAATTATTCTAAGTAATAAGTAATTAATATTACTTTAAGAATAATTTAGTATTTTTATAATACTAATTTTTTTATTTTATTAAAAGAATATAAAAGAAAGAAGTATAGACCTAAGCTATATTATTAATAATAATAACTAGTTTATTATTATTAATAAATATAAATAGTCTTTGTTCTATATCTATTATTATTAAATACTTTTTAACGTAGTTTAAAAATCTTATTACTTTTAAGTAATAAAATCTTTAGTTATTTAATTATTATTTAATTAATAACTAAAAATTATTAGATACTATACTTAAAATTTCTAAATTAAAGAGATCTAGTAATTACAATATTTAGTCTATTAAAATAGAAGCTCTTTTAACTAAATAAGGCTATCTAAAAGTAATAGTATATAATTTATTTAGTTTAAGTAAAGCTACTAGAGTTTTATTACAAAATAAAGCTATTAAAGCTACTAGCTTTATTAAATTAGCTCTAGAAGATAGACCTCTATTATAAGTTAGATATATTAGTAATTCTTATTTATTATAGTAAATGCTAAAGAATTTATATAAAGCAAAAGAATTTAGTAGCAAATTTTTAATTAGTAAAGAACTAATTAATACTACTATTAATTCTTATAAAGGTAATTTAGAATTATATATTAATAATTTTAAACGCTTAGCTAATAGCTTAGAAGCTAAAGAAATTAGTTTACCTAATAAATTTCTTGTAGCTTTGCTATTAAATAATCTTAATAAAGATTACAAATATATAGTAACTATAATTACACAAACTATTAGAATAGATAATAATAGTGTAGATTTAGATACTATTATATTACAATTATTAGACAAAAGTAGAAGAGTTAATTCTATTAAGAATAAAAATTCTACTTCTAATTCTAATAATAAGAATAATTCTTTTAGTTATAATTATTCTACTAGTAATAACTATAATACTAGTAATAATAATAATAATAAAAGAAATTCTATTAAAAGTAGTAATAACAAAGATATAGAAATGTCTATGTCTACTACTAAGAAAAACAATAATAATAAGTCTAATAATAATAATATTAAGACTTGTAATTATTGTAAAAAAAAAGAACATTTAGAATCTAATTGTTTTAAGAAATATTCTAATTTAATTAAGAATAAATCTATTAATAATACTACTAAAGAAGAAACTATTTTAACTTTTTCTGTAGTTAATAAAGATAATAGTAATAATACTATAGACTTTATTTTAGATTCTAGCGCTACTATATATACTTACTATATTAAAGAATTATTTATTAATATTAAACCTAGTATTACTACTATTAAGTAGAGTAATACTAATAATAATATTAAAGCTAGTAGTGTAGGCAATATTTTAGTTAAATTTACTAGTACTAATAAACTAGTTAAATTAACTAATGTTCTTTATGTACCGCAATTAGAAGTTAATTTATTAAGTCTTAGTTTTATAACTAAGAAAAATTACTCTTTATCTTTTAATAAAGATAATTACTTTATATATAACTCTAATAATAATCTATTATCTAAAGGTTATTATAAAGATAGAGTTAGTATATTCTCTATAATTAGTTCTACTTCTAGTATTAGTAAAGATTATAAATCTTATACTACTTTAAAT
>JAFVLP010000052.1:0-103850 GCA_023758145.1 Alternaria sp. BMP 2799
ATTAAGAGATACTAGAAAATAGTTAGCTCTATACTTTATATAGTAATTATACTCTAACTAGATATAGCGTATACTACCTTAAAGCTCTTACACTTTCTTATAAACCTAAGTAATAAGTATAAGAAGGTTATAGAGTAAGTAATTATATATCTTTATTATACTTACTATAATACAATCTAGTATAGTAACTATAATAGGCTTAATCTAATAATTACTAGAAACGTATTCTTTACTAATAATCTAGAGACTTACTAATTATTTTATAGCTATATTACTATATTATATAAAGGCGTAATTTTTTAGAAAGCTATAAGGTAGAGTATAGTTACTACCTCTACTATAGAAGTAGAGCTACTTACTCTTAAGTATACTACTAAAAAAGCTATAGCGCTTAGGCGCTTTCTTAAGAAGCTAGCGCTTAATCTTAGAGAACTCTAGACTATCTAGTATAATAATTAGTAGATAATTAGGCTAGTTATTAGAAAGAATAAGTGTATTAACACTTAGCTTAAGTATATTAATATCTAGAATATATAGCTATAGTAGAAATATACTAAAGAATTATTTAAGGTTAAGTATTTAGAGACTGCAATTATACCTATAGATAGATTAACTAAATTACTTATCTAATAATAGTTTAAGAAGTTTAAATAGCTACTTAACTTATAAGATTTATAATATTTAATTCTTAAGAAGTAAATAGAGTAGAGAGATCTTTATTTAGGCTACTACTATAAAGATTAATTATACCTAAGCTAGATCTTAGTTACTCTAACTAGCGCCTAGTTATAGAGAAGTAATTACTAATAATTAATATAAGCATAAAGTAGATAAATTACTAAACTTTTCTACTAGACTAACCTATATAGCTACTAACTTACTAACTACTATAGCGCTAATTTCTCTAATTATAACTTTTATAGTTACTCTTATTAAAGGCTAGCTTACTATTCTAGCTATTCTTAAAGTTCTTAACCTAAGCTTATAGATAAGTAGTCTTAGTAGCTTAAGTCTATATACAAATCTTAAGCTATATTTAATTATACTTAGTACATAGTAGCGCCTTTGCGTGCTTAGCCTTAGCTAGCTAACACTAAGTATAGTAATAGAACTTATTACTTATAATACTAGATATAGAGCTATTAGACTAATAACTATATAGCTAGAGATTGTAATAATAAGAATAATTATTACGTAGCTAAGACTAATAATTATACTACTAAGACTAGTAGTTGCGCTACTAAGACTAATAATAACTATACTAATTCTACTACTAATTCTATAGTAGCTAATTTCTAAATTAAGGAGCCTACGTCTAAAAAGTTAGTAGCAGAAGCTACTAGAATAAGCTCTAATAATAATAGCCTAAGTATTATAGTATTAGATTAAAGGCTATAAGTAGATAACTCTAAGTAGAAATTATAAGTAAAGGTATCTAACTACTACCTATATTAATCTCTCTTATTCTCTTACTTAGTATTATAGACTTACTATAAGCACTATGTTAATTAGAGTCTTAAGAAGTTATAAGTAGAGTACTCTTTAAGCTCTTCTTACTTAAAGACTTAGAAGTTCTATCTAATAATTTAGCTAGTGTTTTAGAACTACTTTTAGCTTCTTTCTTCTACTTCTTATAAGCGTAGAGATCTTAGTAGAGCTACTTATAATACTTAATAGTGTTCTTAGTACTCTAGCGCTATTATTAAGTTAGTAAAAGATTAAAAAAAACTAAAGAGAAGAAGATTATAAACTTACTTTAGAACTATAGTAATCTACTAAGCTTATAAAGTAATTATATAGATTTTAATTAGTAGTATAGTAGTTATAAAAGTTATAGAATAAATAATACGTAATCTAATAGAGTTACTTAAAATAATTAGCTTTCTAAATATTATTAAGAAGCTACTAATAAATATAACGCTTATACTTAGAAAGTTAAGAAGTATTATAGTTAGGTAATACTCTAACTTGCTTACGCTAATAACTAGTGTACGTTAAGTATAGATAATCTAGAAGAGTCTTAGACGTAGAAGCCTTACCTTTAGACTTTTTATAAGAGTAACTATAACTATAACTATTACTTAGAGACGCTTACTTCTTTTAATCTTAAGCGCCTTAGTTCTTAATATAGTTAGATTACTAAAGACCTAAATTCTAAGTCTAGAAAGTATTATTAGTAATAAAGATACTACTCTTAGAAATAGGCTTAATAGTTTCTTAGATATTTTAGTTATTAAGGTTATTAAACTAAGAGGCTTTATAACCTAAGTAGGCACGCTTAGCGTATAACTCTAATTACTTATAATTCTTATAGAGGTTATTATTACTAAAACTACTAGTTATCTTAAAGCTCTAACTTAGTTAATTATTAGAATTTATAAAGCTTTAGAAAAGTTAAGTATTAAAAGCCTAATTACCTTATATAAAGCTACTAGAGAATAAGCTATTAGCTACTATTATTCTAGAAGAAAAAGGTAGAATTTATATAGTAGCGTCTTTAAGTTAAGCGTAGTAGAGAGGTTAAGCACTTAACTATAGAGCGCTGTTAAGTAGAGCGCTATTACACTAAGCACTATTACACTAAGTACTAGCTTACGTATTATAATTACTACTACTAGAGGTATTATAATTAGAGCGTAGAACGCTATTATAGTAGAAGCTAGAGCGCTAGCGCTTATAGCTAGAGTTAGAGTTAAAAGTTAGGTTATTAGACTAAATTATAATAGTTAGCTATTAATTTAAGTATAAGAGTAAGAACTTACTATAGTAATAGAGAGAATAGAGAAGTAAGTAGAGTAGTATATTAAGTAGAGTAGAGAATTAAGCGCAGAGCTTAAGAGCGCTAAGACTTAAGAGCTAAGAATTTTAAGTAGATAAGTTAATTAGATAGATAGCTTATTAGCTTATTAGCTTAAGCGTTTTAATAATATAGAAGTAGATAATTATAGTAGAGAAGAGAAGAATTAGAGAACTTATTATTATAAAGTCTCTAATTCTAGCCTAAGCGCGTACCTATATAGGTAGCTAGCTTAGCTTATTAAGCTCTTAATTGCGCTATAAACCTTACCTAGAAGAGACTAGAAGCCTAGATCTTACTTTTAGAATTATCTTTTACTAGTTAGATACCTAGATTTCTATAGCTATTAGCTAGATTCTAGGCTATTATAAGGTAATTCCTAAACTAATAGAGTTAATTTCTAGGCTATTAAGCCTTATTTAAATAAGTAAGAGCTTACTACTATTAGTATTAAGTATAATTAAACGCTTAATTAGGCTGCAACCTACTACTACGCTTTAGATTCTTAAGCCTAAACTCTACTAGAGTATACTAATTATAGTAGATTTAATAGAATTAATTTTAGTAGAGTAGATTAATACTCTTACTACTCTAGAGAGTATATTAAAGTTAGAGAGTAGTTATAATTACTTAATTGCAGATACGTAATTACTTAGCTCTTAGGTATATAACTAGAGATTTTATTCTAACTTTCTTTTGTAGTAGATTAATTATAATATACTTAATTATCTCTAATCGTTAATTGTCTCTAGCTCTAATAATATCTTTTTCTTTTCTAATTCTATAGAGCTATACGCTTTATAGAAGGCTTTAGAAACTCTACTAGTTCTTAGATAATAGAATACTTAGTATATATAGCTAAAGTTCTCTATTATATAACTCTTTTAGTAATAATACTTAGTAGCTAATTATAGACGTATCTAATATACTTATATTATATTAGATCTTATCTTTTATAGTAGTATCTAGACTCTTACTCTATTATAGTTATTTCTATATATAGACTTTATAATCTACTCTAGACCTAGAAGTTAGAGGCTTATAGATAAGTAAGCTATACTTTTTACTTATAGATAAGAAATTTAAGTTAACTTTATTATCTAATAACTATAGTTTAAGTATAATATATAGATAGTAAGAGTAGGTATAAATTTATTTAATATAGCTAATTCTAGAAGTATATAGCCTTTTATCTTAATTAGAAAATTAGTTTTTTACTTTCTAAAATAAGGTTAGAGATATAGTAGGCTATTCTACTTTAGAGGTAGATAATAACTTATTACTATAGAAGTTCTAGTAATTAGAATTAGTCTATTAATATTTATAAATAATTACTTTTATAAATATATATTTATTTATTATCTACGTAAAGAGTCTATCTTTAGAATAAGCTTAAAACTATATATTTAGAATATAATAGACTCTTATAATATTATTATTAATATTAGTATAATATATTATTTTAGATATTTAGATAATAGGTAAAGTATCTAGTTTTATAGCGCTTAGCTAAATATATTTCTCTAATATAACTATTAGTAATAGTATAGTAGACTAATTAGAGTCTCTAATAAAAGTAGCTATCTTTTCTTATTCTTCTTAAGTTCTCTACTTATCTATAGATAGTATAAGAAAGCCTAATAGTATAGCTAATTATAGTTTTTCTTTTTTAGTAATCTTTTTAATAGTAGTTAAGTAGTTAGACTTTAGGTTATAATATAAAAGATAGACTATATTTAGATAAAGAAATAGTACTATAAAATACTATCTTTTTTTAGTAGTCTTTTAAAAAATAATATTATTATATCTTACTTATACTTTATACTTAATAATATACTAGTAGTTATTACTTTAATCTAGAAGAACTATATTTCTAATAAATAAGCTAATAGAATTTTTATAAAAGTTAAAGTTAGAATTTAATAAAAACTTATAGAACGTATCTACACTACTTACGCTTCTAGCTTAGTAGTAAGAGAGGCGTAGTAGTAAATATAGATTATACCTATAAAATATATTCTAGCTATAGTAGTAGATATAAGTAGATAAATTTATAAAGCTATTATTTTTAATATCTTACTTTTTAAATATAGCTCTAAAAAAACATAGAGCTTTAGAAAGTTACTTTATTATTATAGTATTAGAAGCTAGTATATTAATATAGTTATACTTTAACTTTACCTAAAATAAGTATATTATAATAAATATTCTCTAAGATAAAATATACACTTAATCTAGCTATATAGAAGAAGCTAAAATAATAAAAAAGATATAGAATTAGGTAGACTTACCTCTATAGATTAATGTCTTAATATTAAAGGCTAGAGCTTTAATTTTACTCTTATTACTTTCTATACTATCTTAAGCTATATACTAGGCCTTTATAGAATTAGATAAAAAGAAGTTTTACTTTATACTAGCTAAATAAAATAGAAGAGCACTATTAGCTTTTACGCCTTTTAAGCCTATTATCTAGTAAGTATATACTTTATTTAAATAGTAAAATTAGATATACCTTAGATAACTAAAACTTTAGAAAGGTTTATATATATATTATATATAATATCTAGAATATAAGCTTTATATATATAACCTATATTACTACTAATAGCTTTCTAGATATTATATAATATTCTAGTCTTTATAAAGTTTATTAGAGATTAAGATATACTATTATTAGTAAAAGCTCTTAGTTAATAAGTAGATATACTCTCTATAGTAAGTGTATTACGTAATAGCCTCTCTAATACTATAGTAGTAAGTTAAGATAGTTATTAGATAAGAAGTATAATTAAATTTTCTCTTTATACTTATAGTAATAAAGCTTTATACTAGTTTATATAGTTCTTATATATTATATAATTAGGTAGTTAAGTACTATCTTCTACTTCTTACTAACTATAGTAAACTACTTATTAATCTACTAGTAGATATTATTTAACCTAACTTATACTAGTATAGCTCTATTACTAAAGTAGACTTATTAAAATATAAAGTACTCTAACGTTATATAACTTTCTTTCTAATTAGAAGAAATAAATACTTTTATAAGTAAGGTTCTTAGCCTAAAAGATATATAGTTTTATCTAGCTAATAGCTATCTAAGAGCTATATACGTAGCTTTATACTATTAGAAAACTTATATAAAAAGTAAATATATTTATATATATCTAGGTACACTATTTATATAATAGTAATACTAAAGTAGAAAAAGTTAACGTAATTTTCTAGCGTATAGAAAAGTAGTAGATAATATCTAAATAGTATAATAAGAGTGTAGAAATAAGCGTATAGTATTATCTATTATAAGTATAATCTACTATTATAAGAACGCTGCTATAGAAGCTTATTATATATTTTATTATATATTAATTATAAGTATTATATAATCTTACTTATACTACTAATAGTAGAAAGAGAAAGAGAGATTATAATAGAGCTGTAGATTAACCTCTAGTATATTTATATAGTATATTATATATATATTATCTACTATATATAACTTATATATTAAGTAATAAATAGAATAAGTATATATTACTTATTATAATATCTATCTAAACTTTTATACTTAGGTAAGCTCTTCTTTACTATTAATCTTTAAGTAATAGCCTACTACTAGATTACGCACTAAGTATATTAAGATTAGATAACTAGTATCTTATTCTATATAGAAGGCTATTAATATAATATAGAAGTAATAGTAAAGCTAGTATTATACTACTAGTATCTACTCTAGTACTTTTAGGCTCTTTTAGTTAGTAAAGCTATATTATAATAAGTAGACTTACTAATTTAAGTATAGCTTAAAATTAAACTCTTTATAGCTATCTTATATATTACTATATTTATATATATTCTATCTCTACTACTTAGTATTTTTATAATTACGCTCTTAAGCTCTAAAGACTTTAAAGACTTTAACTTTATTATAAACTAAATATACTACTTTATAGTAGTAGTTATCTTAGTTATATAAATATAGTAGAAGTATATATATTAAGCTAATATTATTAATAAAAGAATACGCTTATTCTATATAGTAAAGCGCTTATTATAGTAAAGTATTAATATAAAGTAAGATAATAAAACGTAGTTAGTAACTCTATATAGTAATCTTATTATAAGTATATTTTCTAAACACTATATACTTACTATATATAACTATAGAATTTAATAAAACTTTCTCTCTCTAACGTTTACTATAGATATAGTACTTTAATAATAATAATAATATACTTATAAAAGGTAATAGTAATAGAAGCTTCTTTAGTATACTTAGAAGTAAACTTAGAAATAGTAATAAGTAAGCTATAAAGCTATAAAAATATTAAAATATTCTTAAAAGTTAATATAGAAGCTTTCTAAGAAGAAGCTTTTAGTAGAGACTTTAGTAGAAAGAGTAGAAGTTAGAGTAGAAGTTAGAGCGTAGTATAATATAGCCTTTCTCTTAGCTATAGAGCTAGATAGATAAAGATACTATATAGGTAAACTTTAGGTCTAAAGAGTAATATTAAATTATAGTACTATACTACTATAAAATGTAAAAAGATATTTACGTAAGTAAACTATAGTATAAAGAATAGTAGCTTAAAAGAGAGTATAAAAAGCTTTATATATAGAGAATACTTCTTTTCTTCTTTTTTTTTTCTATTTTAAAGAACTTCTTATATCTCTAAGAGCTTTTTATATCTCTAAGAAATCTAAATCTCTAGCTAAATATTTAGCTAAATACCTAAGTATAACTTCTAAACTTAATACTAATACTAATATTACTTTAAAGATATTAAACGCTTTCTTTTCTATATCTACTATTTAAGTAGATACTTCTAACTCTTTAGTACTTAGCCTAAGTAATAGTTATCTAGTACTACTAATAGGCTTAGTCTTCTATAAGGTTAGTATTACTAATACTAATATAACTTTTAATACTTTATACCTCTAAGTATAAATATATAAAAATAATCTTAAGAATATTATAGTAATATTTATAAATATTATTCTACTAAGAGAATTTAACCTAGAGAATAAAGTACTATATACTTATTTTTATATAAATGTGCTTTTTATTATTAAGCTATTTTAGATAAATACACTATTTATATACTATACTATAAAAAAGAAAAAAGAAAAGGCCTTTATCTAAAAGAAATTTAAGCGTTAGAAAAGAGTAGATATAATATATAATATAATAATAGTGCTAGTATAGATAGTAGTAAAAAAGTAGATATAGTTAAAAGAACTCTATTTTTAGACTTTACTCTAAAAGTTAAAGATACTTAGAATTATTAAAGAGATAAGAGATAAGCTATAAGTATAAGTATAGTAGTAATAAGGCTAGTAAGCTAAGAAATAGTAGTTATAAGCGCTTTAGAATAACTTAAGTATTATTATAAAGTTTAGACTATAGCTATAAGAGCTTAGAAGTTATTAGTATAAATAGAAAATAAGTAAGTAAGTAAGTAGGTAAGAGTAAATATAGATAGTAAGTAGTAGTTACGTAATATAGCTAATATAGCTAGACTTATAAGTAATTACGTATAAAATATAAATTACTAGTAATTATATAAGTATTATATAAGTATTTTAGATTAGTTTAGAAGCTTTATACTAGTATAGCTAGACTTACTTAGTTTCTTTTTAGTATTACATAATTATATAAAGCTAGTACTAGTGCTAGTTAATAGTCTAGATAGCTATTAGTAATATATAATAAATATAAAGTAGTTAGCGCGTTGTAATTACGTATAGTAACTATTATATTAGTAGTAGAGATAGTATAGTTATAAGTGTTATAAGTTACAAATCTAAGCTTACGTTAGAGATTTTTAAGTTTACTATTAGGTCTAATATAGTAACGCGTTATTACGTAATTACGTAATTACGTAATTATATAATTATTTAATTTTAAAAAAAGTACGCTATAGACTCTATCTCTTAGGTCTAGAGAAGAGTAAAGCGCTTATAACTTTACTATTAGCTAAGTAATACTAATTAGTATAAGTTTAGAGTAAAATTTCTTATAAAGAATATAAAAGTATAAGATAAAAGCTATAAGATATCTAGAAGTAAGAGTATAGTTTAATATTACTATAATAGGCGCTAAGAAAGCTACCTATCTTCTTTCTATAAAACCTTACTTATTTTTTTCTTTTTATAATCTTATATTCTACTCTATTAATATTTATCTATAGTTATAATACTACTTTAATATAGTACTAGCTTTTTATAAATATAGTTTACGTTATACTCTATAACTACTAGTAGCTTATATAATTACTTAAGAGTAGAATTCTAAGCTTATAAAAATTCTATCTCTAGTAAGTATATATAGCTATATTATAACTCTTTTATTTATATAGCTTCTAAATAGTATATTACTTTAATTTATAATATTCTAAGCTTTGCTTTAAGAAACTAGCTACTATACTTTACTACTCTATTTTATTTATTTTCTTATATAGATACTCTATAATATTTACTATAATAAACTATAATAAACTTTATATCTCTATCTAGGTAGTTTACGTACTTTGTTACTATAAGGTTTACTATTATAATTTATTCTACTATAGTTTACTAGCTCTATAGTCTTACTATTTAAGTTATAAAGTTTACTAAATATATAGTTAGTAGTTATAGTAGATAGATTTATTACTACTATAAAGATATTTAAGACTACTAGCTTTACTATTACTATAATTATAAACTAGACTATAAAGCTTAAGATAGTAAAGATAATAATAATAAAGTTAATAATAACTATAATAAGATATATAGAATAAAATAGAAGTCTAATTAAAACTAAAAACCTAGTTAAAACTATTAGTGTAATATTAATTTAAGAGATAAGTATTAATAAGTAGTATATTATTATAATATATTACGTAAATAACTATTTATAGAAATAGGCTAGTAATAGATATTAGGTACTTTTATTAATTTCTCTCTTATATTTATACGCTTTATACTTAATCTTATAAATTTAAAATACTTTCTTCTTTCTCTATTATTTTTATCTTCTAATTTTATTAAGTTACTATTATATATAATATTATATCTAGCTCTAGAAGTATACTATATAGATTAAAATAGATATAGGCTCTTATTACTTAGCTATTTACGTTTAGCTAGGTTAGATAGATATAAGGCTTAGGCTACTAGTATTAGTAGATATATAATTACTATAGCGCTAAAGTAGCTACTATACTATCTTTTTAAAGCTTATCTACTTTCTAACTACTTAAGTATCTACTTATCTATAAAAGTAAGTATAGCTTTCTAAGATTAAACTCTACTTATACTATTATATACTTTTATTATAGTATAGTATAGTATAAGTTTTAAAGCTAAGATATTTACTATACTTTATATATATCTTTTTATTATTTATTCTACTAAGTTTACTTCTATAGATAGTGCTCTTCTTACTACTAAAGGTATTATATTTCTAACTAGTAACTTTAATAAACACTTCTAGTAGCTTAATAAAGATATTTAAATTAATTAAAGCTTTTTATAATTCTAGTCTTATCTTCTTATATTATTTAATATTAAGAGTAAAGTATCTTATAGAGTAAAGAACTAGATATATACTACTCTAATATTATAGAGAATATAAGTAGCTTTCTATATTTATATCTATACTAGTAATCTAAGTTATATAGAGCTTATTTCTAATTAATATAGTAAAGAAGATTCTACCTTATATAATAAAGGTTATAAAGTTATAGTTAATATTTTCTATAAGTTATTTCTTCTACTATAAGTATATAACTCTCTAAGTTCTTATAACTTTTTATATTAAATATCTATTACGTTACTTTTAGATACTCTCTAAAGTATAGCTAAATATACACGTAGCTCTAGTAACTATATTAATCTCTAGATATAGGTTTAGTTTACTAGCTAGTTACTATATAAAGAGTATACTAATAACACTATAATACTATAAAAGAACTTATAGTACTTTACTTTCTTTCTTAGTATTATAAAAATATAAAGAAGTATTTAAGCTATAAATAATTATACTAAAAGACTAATACCTATATACTTTAAATAGATAGAGTATTAGTCTCTTCTTACTAATTTTAAGTTTCTTATTTTAGGCTCTATATTATATAACTAATATTAAGTATTTATATAGTATAAAATAGATAAATAATACTAGTCGCTAGTTAGTCTACTAACTAAGGTAGTAATTATCTATAATAGTAGTAAAGGTAGTCTAAACTACTACTTCTACTATTATAATTAGTATATATAGCTCTCTTCTTAAGAAAGAAATTTATACTAATTACTATTAGTTTTAACTTTCTCTTCTACTAGTTTAATTATACTAATCTTAAATAGAGATCTTAGATATAGTTTTTTTTTCTCTCTAAATATAAACTATCTAATAAGTTTTATAAAATAAAGAATTAAGAAGGTAATTTTAGTATAGTTACTTAGAAGAAATACTAAATAAAATAAAATAAAACTAGTTAGTAGATTAAGTAAGTCTATAATATTATTTAATTAAATCTATATATAAGAATATAGCCTCTACAAACCTTATAGATTTACTTAAAGCTATCTTCTTACTTTAACTTTAAATATCTCTATCTCTAAAGCTACTAGACTTTACTAAAGCTACTAGACTCTACTAAAGCTACTAGACTCTACTAAAGCTACTAGACTCTTTAAAAGAGATATTTACTACTATAAGCTAGTACTATCTAGTACTAGCTTCTACTAGCTTTCTCTCTCTCTTTCTATATAGATCTAGCTAGATTCTTTCTCTCTTAGATTCTATGTTTACTATTTTTAACTCTAAATATAAGCTATCTTCTAACTAGCTTATCTCTCTACGCGTAAAGTCTACCTTATATAATAGTAGATCTTATAAGTATTTTTACTTACTATAGGCTTCTAGCCTTAATAAAAATAAGTAGCTCTTACTTATTCTTAGTTATTATATAAAATTATAGCTTTAGTTACTAGCTCTTTACTAAGTCTAGCGTCTTTAGATAGTAGAAGAGCGCGCTAAAATTTTAGCGCTCTAATTACTACTAGTGTAGATTAGATTTAGACTCTATCTTAGTACACTATTAAGTAAAAAAGAATAGCTCTCTTACTATAGAATAGCCTTTACTATCTAATAGTCTAGAGCTATAGCCTTTACTCTACTTACTTATTTACTTTTACACACTTATACGTGCGCGCTCTATTTCTAGCTATAAACTTTTAAGTTTAGTAGGCTAGTAAATTTTAGAAATTTTACCTATTACGTAGATAGGTACTTATCTACTACTACTTTAGGCTACTTTATTTTTATAGTTTAAGAACCTACATAATTAAAACTTACCTTTTTCTATCTATATACTTAGATAGAACTCTTAACTAACTTTAACTTTATTCTAAGTTATTTCTTATAAAGTTACTACTAATTTTTCTACTTTTCTTAAAAGGTACTATACGTAATAGCTAATACTAGTAATAAAAATAAGTTCTAGCGTAGCTATAGTATTTCTACGTAGCGCTAGGTATTCTTTAATAGCTCTCTTTCTAAAGGTTATACCTACGCTAAGACTTACTCTTAGTTCTATAGCTAGTTACGTAAAGTCTTTATAGTTTTCTACTTAGCTTTTTTTACTTCTAACTCTAAAAACTTTATAGATACTAAATAGCCTACTATTAAAATTACTAAAAAGCCTTAGCTTATTACTAAGATTACTAAGAAGTTTTAGCTTATTATTAAAGTTACTAAGAAGTCTTAGCTTAAAAGCTATAATCTCTTTTATAGACTTAACACTACTAGTTAAGCTTATTTTAGTTAACTTTCTTTTATTAAGTCTATTAGAAAGCTTTCTAGCTTTAACGCTACTAGCTAAGCGCTCTTTAATAAGTTTCTACCTTTAGAAATAGCTTCTAGAAAGCTACTTTCTTTAGCTACTCTACTTTACTACGTTAACTCTAGTATTAACGTAGCTTAGAATATTTAGAGTTATATAATTAAGTTACTAGATTTACTTACTAAAGTTCTAGATTCTAAACTTTTCTACTCTTCTTCTCTATTTCTAGATAAGAATACCTTATAAGCTAGCTACTCTAGTACTTTACTTTCTTACTCTAAGCTAAAGATTACTACTCTCTAGCTTTCTACTATATTTAGCTATTTTAGTAAATAGCTTTTAAGTATTAATAATTTATATATATTTTACCTATATTCTATAGAGACTATCTAGAACTACCTTACTAAGTATATAGCTAAGTTTAATCTAGATAAGTAAATCTTTCTAAGCTTTTATTTTATATATCTACTAGAAGCTACTAATCTATCTATGTTTTTTACTTTAGACTATAACTACTTAGCTACTCTTACTTCTAGACTCTTTTATACTCTAGCTAACTATACTTTAGAGTATTATAATACTAAGAACTACTATACCTACTTAAGTAAGAACTTTAAATTACTTTAAAAGAATTTTAAGAATATTTCTACTTATTACTTCTACTTAATTATATAGCTTAATAAAGAGCGTATCTAGTATAATAACGCTACTAATAACGCTAAGACCTAGTAAAAGTAGACTACTAAGCTTTTAGCTTTACTTACTAAGATAAAGAATATACTAGATTTTACCTAATATAATACTTTTCTAGAAGAATAGGTAAATTTATAGCTTTTATAACTTTCTTTATCTCTATTAGATAATTTATCTACTTAAACGCTCTTAGTTATATCTATTTCTACTTTTATAAAGGCTTTTCTAGATTTTACTTCTAAATTTCTATCTTTAATTATACAACGTAGTAAATCTACTTCTACTACTTAGCTCTCTTCTTTTACTTAGCTAGTATTTATAGTTACTAAAAATAATAAATTTATTATTATTAAGAGTTAGATAGTTATTCTTCTATCTACTTTTTATAAAATAAAGTATTTTATAAATAATATATAAGTCTATATAGATACTAATAATAGTAGTCTATCTAAGCTACGTCTCTTTAAGAGTAACTCTATATTATTAAACTTATTTTTTTTAAGTATATTTACTTACTAGATAGCTAAGAGTAAGTAGTTCTAAAATTCTAAGACTTAGGCCTAATCTATCTACTAGTATACTAATAGATTAGCTTATATTACTCTCTTTTCTCTAGAATTATAGTATAGCTATACTTTCTCTACTAAGATAGAGTACTTTCTTATTCTATATTAGACCTAGAGTAACTCTAACTTCTTTACTATAAATAAAAATAAGATGTTCTAGCTTTAATACCTTTATATACTTATTAATATTTAGACTAACTTTAAGGCCTAGGCCTTTTTTAAAGTTAACTTTAGTATTCTAGCTATAGACCTTTATATTCTTTATAAGTTATATAGTATTAAGATTATAAGTAAGCTCTTATTACGCTACGCTAATTTTTTTAATATATTATCTTAGGCTACTTCTACGTTAGAGGCCTTCTATTAGCTTCTAGAGTCTATTATAGTTTATATATATAACTTTAACTATACTTCTAGAGTAGCTTTCTATAAGCGCTTTTAGAATTATAATTACTATAGTTCTACTACTACTAATTATAGTAGAATATTAATATAGAGTAGAGTAATAAAACGCAGTCTAGTAACTCTATATAGTAATCTTAATATAAGTATATTTTCTAAATACCTTATATTTACTATAATATAGTAGTAAGTATTAATAAAACTCTCTTTATAATATTTACTATAAATATAGTACTTTAATAATAATAGTAATATACTTATAAGAGGTAATAGTAATAAAGGCTTCTCTAAGAAACTTAGAGAACTTAGAAGTAGTAATAAGTAAGCTATAGAGCTATAAAAATATTAAAATTCTAGAAATGTACGTCTAGATAAGCTTTTAGAGCTAAGTAGAGGCTAATAGTAATAATAAGTAGCTCTTATTAGTAGAAGAGCTAGAATTTAGAAAGTAGTATAATATTAACTAGAAGTCTCTTTATTAGCTATAGAAGTAGATAGATAACTATAGTTAGAATAAAGATAAATATCTTTATAGAAGTTAATACTATAGTTTAGAAAATAGCTATCTTATATAAATTCTTATATAAAAAGCTGCGTACTTAGATACTTCTCTTTACTATAAATATTCTTTTCTAACTTCTTAATACTTCTATCTTTATTTTCTAATATACTTTACTTTTTTCTTAATAGGTAATACTTAGTCTAGATTAACTTCTCTTTTATACTTATAGTAGAAATCTATATTATTAAGAATACTTAGGCGCCTAAGGTAATAGAAGCTTCTCTACTATAAGTACTTACTACTTATAAAAGTAGCTTAATTAACTTTATAGTCTCTACTAGCTACTTTATAATAGCTACTCTAAAGACTTTAGCTACTAATATATAGCTTATATACTACTAGAGTAAAGATTTTAACTATAACAACGTTAACGTTATAGCCTAGATTAATACTCTAAGACGTCTACTACTACTAATAATACTACTATAGTAGAGAGTTCTAAGATAAAAGACGCTTTTATGCGTTAAAGTATAGATTAGCTAGACGCTACTAAGCTAATCTTCTTAAAGCCTTATACCTCTAAGCTAGCTAATAATAAGCCTAAAGTTTATTTTACCTATTACTAGTCTAGTTATATTATCTATAATTACTCTAAGAAGCCTAAGAAAGAACTAGTTAAAGCTACTTAGCATTAAGCTAGGTTTTTTCTAGAGCCTAACTATAGTAATAACTAGTTTAACCTTTCTAATGTAGAAAACGCTTCTAAATCTAATTTAGAAAACTACTAACTCTAGAAGGTAAGCTACTTTCTAGAGTTAAACTATAGCTATAGTAAAACGCTCTAGCTAAGTTATTTATAGGCTTTACTATCTATAATACTAGTACGCTACTTTAATAGACCTAAGTCTAGTAGTAGAAAGACTACTACTTAACTCTAAGCTTTATATAATTTACTTTTATATCTACTACTAGCTCTAGCTATATTACTCTCTATAATTTAGAATAGTTTACTTTTTTTTTCTTTATTAGCTCTACTCTAGTAGTTTCTTATAGATATAAGATCTTAGCTAATAATAGCGTAGATAGTAATTTTATTTTAAAGAAGTTTTTAAACTAAATCTACGCCTTTACTTTAATTCTACTATTATAATCTATTATATATAAGAGCTATAATAGTAAGGCTACTAAATTAATTATCTACTAGATTAAATTTTTTCTTAAAATAGATACCTACGTAGAATATATAACTACTTATATAGTAGAATCTTATAGTCTTTTTAATCTTATACTTAGGTTTAAATAGAAGAGGCTTTACTAACCTAAACTTAATTACTATATAGAAATAATTAAATTTACTAACTAGTACTATTACTAGTTATATTAGCTTACTAGAGTTGCACTATTAGTTATTTATAAGAAAAAGAAAATAGGCTCTATTAGTCTACTAGATTTCTATTATATACATAACTCTCTAGAAGTAGAAACTTCTTCTAATACCTAGCTTTCTAGTTACGCTAGATAGAATTTTAGTTTAATAAACTATAGCGTTACTATTAAGAATATAGAGCTTCTACTACTACTTTAGTTTTTTAGTTACGTAGAGGTTCTCTCTAAGCCTATAGATTCTAAAGTACTAACGCTACTATCTAAGTCTACTTCTAAGATTAATATTTAATAAGTTTTACTTAAGATAATATAAAAGCTATATAAGAAGTAGAATTTAACTATTTATCTAATAGCTACTAGAGAGCTCTAGAACTCTTAATTTTAGCGCGCTATAGTAGATAAAGACTATACTAAGTTTATAAGTACTTTTACTAAGATTACTCTTAAAAATATTCTAATACTAGAACTTTTTAAGAAATATACTAATTATATTCTAGTGTTTAATAAGACTACTACGTCTTAGTTACCTAAGTATTCTAAGTATAACTATAAGATTAAATTATACTTTAGAGCTAAAATCTCTAATTACTATCTACGTCTTTTCTCTAGCTAGTAAGAGAACGCTATCTAAGTATATATTATTAAAATAGAAATAAAGAGTTTTATTAGCTCTTATAACTCTTTTATCTATAACTTCTTACTTATTATTAGTAAGTCTAATAGTAGTATTAGAGTATATATAGATTTCTAGAACCTTAACAACGCTACTATTAAGAACTAGTACCTAATTCTCTTCTTCTATAAGACTCTAGCTATAAGGTAAACTTTACGCGTAGAGAGGTAGGCTAGTTAAAAGATAGCTTATATTTAAAGTTAAGAATAGTAGATATAGAATCTAAGAGAGAAAGAGTCTAGCTAGATCTATATAGAAAGAGAGAGAGAAAGCTAGTAGAAGCTAGTACTAGATAGTACTAGCTTATAGTAGTAAATATCTCTTTTAAAGAGTCTAGTAGCTTTAGTAGAGTCTAGTAGCTTTAGTAGAGTCTAGTAGCTTTAGCAAAGTCTAGTAGCTTTAGAGATAGAGATATTTAAAGTTAAAGTAAGAAGATAGCTCTAAGTAAACCTGCGAGGTTTATAGAGGCTATATTCTTACACTAGCTAAGCTAAATAAAGCTACTATTTTTTCTAAGTTTAATATTATTTACACTTTTTATTATATTTAGATAAAACCTAGTTCTAAGTAGCTTATAGCTTTTACTACTTAAACAGGTATCTATAAGTATAAGATTATACTTTTTAGTCTTTATAACGCCTCTATAACCTTTTAATAAGCTATTAATAGTATACTTTTTAAATACTTAGATTAGTTCTACACTACTTATCTAGATAATATTCTTATCTATTTAGAAACTATTAAAGAGTATATTACCTATATTAAGAAAGTTTTAGTCTATCTAAAAGAATAAAGCTTTTATATTAACTCTAAGAAATCTAAGTTTTATATAAATAGAGTTAAATTCTTAGAGATAATTATTACTAATAAGAGTATAAAGATAGATCTATCTAAAGTAGAGGCTATTTATAACTAGAAGTAGCTATAGAGCATAAAAGAATTACTAGCTTTTCTTAGCTATATAAGCTTCTACTAGCAGTTTATTAAGTACTACTTCTCTATTACTCTTCTACTTACTAAGTTAATTAAGGCTAAAGTTATACTAAATATTAAGAATTCTAGTAGTAAAGTATGTACTATTTATAACTTACTAGTATAAACCTCTAAGTATTAGAAAGCTTTTAATATACTAAAAGCTACCTTCTATAAAAGTCTAGTACTTTAATATTTTAACCTCTCTAAGCCTATCTATATTACTACTAATATATTTACGTAGGCTACTAGTAGAGTTATAAAGTAACTTAATAGTTAGAGTATTTTATAATCTATTACTTTTTTCTCTAAGAAATACTTATCTATAGAATATAACTATAATATCTATAATTTTAAGCTTATAGAAATTATCTAGATATTTAAAGAATAGAAGTCTAAACTTATAGGTTCTAGCTACTCTATTATAGTAGTAACTAACTATAAAAACCTAGAAATATTTATAACTACTAAGACGCTTACCTAATATTAGGTCTACTAGTTCTTATTTTTATTCTAGTTTAACTTTAAGATAACCTACGCACCTAGTATTAAAAATATTAAAGCTAATACACTTAGTTACTAACTCTAAGACGTTCTCTTAGACTCTAAAGATCTACGTTATACTATTATCTTAATTATTCTAGAGCTAAAGACACTTTTACTAAGTATATAGCTAGTAATTACTACTACTCTTTATACGCTAGCTTTTACTATATAATCTAATTCTTCTTTAAATCTAGAATAGTAGTATATTCTTTATATAGTTTTTACTAATAAAAATACTATTTTTAATAACTTAGATACTCTACTACCTAAAGGCGTTTATAATTCTAATCTTCTTACTTATAAAGATAACCTCTACTCTACTAAAGACCTTTTAGATACTATCTATAAGAATAACTCTATAGCCTAGTAAGCTTTTACTACTATTAATAGTTATAATACTAAACTTTCTAAATAGTTCTATAAAAATAGCTACTATTTTAGTATAGCTAATCTTACCTCTATTAGTACTAAACGTAGCTATTAAATTTTTATTAATTAAACTAGGCTTTATATCTCTAGAGACGCTAGACTTTAGAGATAGATTTTTAATCTATACTATAATTATAAAATTACTAGTTATAAGAGTCTCTAGTCTATACTTTATTATAGTAGAATATTAATACAGAGTAGAGTAATAAAACGTAGTCTAGTAACTCTATATAGTAATCTTAATATAGGTGTATTTTCTAAATACCTTATATTTACTATAATATAGTAGTAAGTATTAATAAAACTCTTTCTATAATGTTTACTATAAATATAGTGCTTTAATAATAATAGTAATATACTTATAAAAGATAATAGTAATAAGAGCTTTTTTAAGAGACTTAGAAAACTTAGAAGTAGTAATAGGTAAGCTATAGAGCTATAGAAATATTAAAATTCTAGAAATATATATCTAAATAAGCTTTTAGAGCTAGGTAGAGGCTAATAGTAATAATAAGTAGCTCTTATTAGTAGAAGAGCTAAGATTTAGAAGGTAGTATAATATTAACTAGAAGCCTCTCTATTAGCTATAAAAGTAGATAGATAACTATAGTTAGAATAAAGGCAAATATCTTTATAGAGATTAATACTATAGTTTAGAGAATAGCTACTTTATATAAATTCTTATATAAAAAGCTACGTACTTAAATACTTCTCTTTACTATAAATATTCTTTTCTAACTTCTTAATACTTCTATCTCTATCTTCTAATATGCCTTACTTCTTTTTTAATAAGTAATACTTAGTCTAGATTAACTTTTTTTCTATACTTATAGTAGAAATTTATATTATTAAGAATACTTAGACGTTTAGAGTAATAGAAGCTTCTTTACTATAAGTACTTACTACTTATAAAAGTAGCTTAATTAACCTTATAGTCTCTACTAGCTACTCTATAATAGCTACTCTAAAGACTTTAGCTACTAATATATAGCTTATATACTACTAAAGTAAGAATTTTAACTATAATAATATTAACGTTATAGTCTAGATTAATACTCTAAGACGCGTAGTAAGTATGTACCTTCTAGGTATATTTATTCTTGCCTATATAAAGAGCCTTACTTCTACTATTTATATAATTACTATTAAATAGTTTAACTAGCTCTAGACACTAAATAACAAACTAGCTGTAGGCCTAGATAGAGCGCTAGTAACGCCTAATAAGTAGGCGTTTATTAATTATATAGTAGGTAATAAATTTATAGCTTAGAAGTAGAAGGTACTTTAGGTAATTTAGAAGGCACTAAACGTATAGAGAGTGTAGTATTAGGCTATAGAAGTTATATAATATAGTAGCTAATATAGCTAGACTTAGAAATAATTACGTATAGAATATAAGTTACTAGTAATTATATAGGTATCTTAGGTTATCTTAGAGGCTTTATACTAGTGTTAGGCTTACTAGGTTACTTTTTAGTATTAGTAGTTACGTAAGGCGCGCTTTAATACTACTAGTTAATAATCTAGATAGCTATTAGTATTATATTATAAATATAAAGTAGTTAGCGTGTTATAATTACGCGCGTAGTAATTATTATATTAGTAGTATAGGTATATATATTATAAGGTTGTAAGTTACAAATCTAGGCTTACGTTAGAGATTTTTTAAGTTTAAATTTAGAGTCTAACGTAGTAACGCGTTATTACGTAATTACATAATTACGTAATCTTAGAAATAGTACACTATAGGCTCTGTCTCTTAGGCTTAGAAGAGTAGTTTATACTTTATCTAATATATAATTACTACTACTAGCCTAAAATAAGCTAGTCTATTACGTAGTATTATAATACTTATACTACTTATAAACGTATAAAGAGCTTATAAAATAAAAAGTATAGCTACCTATAGCTACTTTCTATTCTCTATACCTAATAGTTAGACCTAACTATTAATTTTATTTAAAACTTACCTCTATTCTACCTTAATAGTAAAGAGTATTAAAATATTTTAGTTATTATTAATTACTTAACTAAATAAAAGCTCTTCTACTCTACTTATAGATAAACTACTTATAAAGTCTTACGCTGCTTTATAGATATATTTAAAAATTATAAACTACCTCTTACTATTATATCTAATTATAGTACTAACTTTATAGCTTTATTTTAGAGGTATATCTACTAGAAGTTAAAAATTAAACGCGTTCTATCTACTACTTACTACTCTAAGATAGATAGATAAACTAAGCGCGCTAATTAGTTCTTTAAGACTTATCTATAGTAATATATTAACTATACGCAAGATAACTAGACTACCTAGCTTTATATTACTAAGTTCTAGGTAAATAATATAGTTAATTTAAGTATTAGTATAACTCTATTTTTTATAAACTTAGACTACTACCTCTATAGTAGCGTCTATCTAGTTAAAGATATTAAAGCTAATCTCTTTCTACCTACCTAGAACTAATAATTATAGACTAAGAAAATAATAAACTACTATAGTAACTTAGTAGTCTATTTAAAGAAATAACTTCTATAGTTATAGTAAGAATAGAGTGCTTAAGCTAATTCTACTTACTATATAGTTCTACTATACTCTATTAGTAATAAAGTCTATATAAGTATAACTAACTAGTAAACTAAGTAGTATTCTAAGAAACTTACGTATTAATAGGCTAGCTTCTATATAGTTACTTATATTATCTATAAAGAGCGTACATATAAATTAAAGCTTTCTAATAAAATACTTTAAAATAGTATATTTCTAGTCTTCTACTTCTAACTACTATACTTATTAGCTACTAAAGCTCTTTCTAATTAAGCTTACGCTTAACTAGTTAGCGTAGAAGTAGTAGATAGCACTAGTAAGTATTATAAAGAGTAGCTTATAGATTTATTTAAGAATATAGCTCTACTAGAAGTAAATAAGATTTAAAAAGAGTAGGCTTATTTTATTAAGTAGACTAATTTCTCTAAAGCCTTCTAGTATATAGCTAGTAACTATCTTAGTTACTATAATACTAAACTTTTCTACTAGAAATTCTCTAATAAGCCTAAACCTTCTAGCTTTAATATACTTCTAGACTAAACCTCTCTACTTAAAGATATTAGTAATTAGAAGTCTAATTACACTAGTAGTAATAAGATTTTAGTATAAAAGTCTCTAAAGAGGCCTACGTACGTAAAAGATAGAGGCTACTTTTACGTCTACTACCTAAACTCTATACTATTAATATATACTATACCTAATTATTAAATAGCACTATAGTTAACTATTAATTACTTAGTATCTCTACTCTACTATCTTAAGTCTTCTAGAATATAGCTTTAATTAAGATACTATTTCTTATAAAGTATAGAAATATTATTTAGCTTAAATTTTACGTTCTAGAGTTAAAGTAGTAGAAAATACTTTAGAGGTGCGCTTTTTTATATAAGAAACTATATAAATATACGTATACTTATATAAACTATAAGCTATATCTAAGAATTTTTAATATAGTTAAAATTTTAACTTTTTTCTTTATTTTTTCTTTTCTTTTCTTTTACTATTAGTAGATCTAGCTAGAGAACTAGCTACAGCCTTTTTAAAGAAAGAAGTATATATAAGAATATAGCCTCTATAAACCTTATAGGTTTACTTAGAGCTATTTTCTTACTTTAACTTTAAATATTTCTATCTCTAAAGCTACTAGACTTTGCTAAAGCTACTAGACTCTACTAAAGCTACTAGACTCTACTAAAGCTACTAGACTCTTTAAAAGAAATATTTACTACTATAAGCTAGTACTATCTAGTACTAGCTTTTACTAGCTTTCTCTCTCTCTTTCTATATAGATCTAGCTAGACTCTTTCTTTTTTAGATTCTACGTCTACTATTCTTAACTCTAAATATAAGCTATCTTCTAACTAGCCTACCTCTCTACGCGTAAAGTCTACCTTACACTATAGCTATAGAAATCTAGTTACTATTCTACTTAGATATTAGTACTTAGTAATATAGTATAGAAGTTATAGTCTATTCTTTTATCTTTTTAGTTTATAAGTAGAATAGGTTAGTTCTATTAGAAACTATTCTATAGTATTATATTATAATACACTTCTAAACTATTAGGTCTTATTATTATTCTTTTATATATAAATAATATAGAAGATTTTACTTATTATTAGTACTAATAGATATAGCGTAAGTAAGATGCTTTTCTTATATATAGTATTCTATCTACTACTATTATATAGCTACTTTATTTAATACTAACTATTTTATTTTATATTATAATAAGTAGTAGAGAATAAACTTTACGTAGACCTAGTCTCTTCTCTACTAAGTTTAGAAGAATAAACTTATATTAGTAGAATTAATTACTTATCTTTAATATTTTTAGATTAGAAGAACGTAATCTTACTAGTCTAGTCTTAGCTATCTTTATAAATAATATTAGCCTAACTAGCGCGTAATAAGCTCTTTTTAACTCTAATAACTTCTTAGATTATTATAATAATAAGTTTAATAAATACGTTTCTCTTTTTACTAAACTTCTTTATATATATTTTATCTCTACTAACTATAGTATTAGTACTAGTAGACTACTTCTCTTTAAGTATAATAATCTATAAAGCACGTTATAAATATTATTTTATAAATTCTCTAGAGTTAATAGCTTTATATATCTAATAAGATCTAGTAACTTATACTTTTTATATAGTTATTAAAGTATAGTAGCTAAACTCTACTAGACTTTAGTAGAATATTACTTTAAGTAGAATATTAATTAAAAGATTACTATTATATTAGATTATAAAGATAAATAAAGTAGAGCCTTTTACTAAATAAAAGGTCTACACTACTATATATATATATATATATATATATTCTCTAGTTATTCTTAAATTTACCTTACGTACTTAAGATACTACTTTATATTACTTACTCTTACTAAGTATACTAAAAGGCTACTACGTTAATAAAATAAAAGTAGTAGTTACTTTAATAGAGTATATAGCTAGCTATTCTTATAGCTTCTATCTTTATACTTTATTTATATTACTATAACTATAAAGTAATAAACTAGCTTAGTATAGCTTAGCCTCTTATAGTATTTACTTTTCTTTTAGAAAATAAGTATATATTTTAGTACTATATAGCTAGAGGTAGCTATTAAATAACTATATTATAGTATAGTCTAGCTTAATTTAGCTTTTAATTTCTAGTAATATTAGATTCTTAAAAGAATCTACTATAGGCTATAGAGCTAGTATAACTAGTTAGATAAAAAGTAGATTATTATTATTTTATAGAAGCTAAATAAAGTTATTAATAAAAGTAGAAGTAAAAAGTAGCTTATACTAGAGTCTAGTCTAGAAAATCTTATAGTACGTTTAGAGCTTTATACTATAAGTAATACTAGATACATAGTTAATAAGATTATAGTAGAAATTTATAAGACTAATATTATTATTCTATACTATTACTAGCTAAGTAATCTAGCGTAGTATATTACTTAGAAGTTAACTACCTAAGTATAAAGTAATAAGTAAGTACTAAACGTAAGATATATAAACTACTTATTACTTCTATTACTTATTATACTTCTAGCGCTATTATTATCTAAATATAATATTATTTCTAAGCTTTTAGAATTACTATTTACTATCTACTTTAGTTACTATATAGATAACTTAATCTATCTAAAACTTAACTATTACTTTTTCTAGTATTCTTACTTTATACTTAAACTTTATAACTTTACTATTAATAAATATATTTTTTTATATAACTTACTTTTAGAATATTTTATATAAAGCTTTTATAATAAGATATATAATATATTAAATAGTTACTACCTTCTATCTAATAAAATTAATATATTAGCGCTTAATAATATAGCTATTACCTATAGCTAAAAGTTCTTTTTATTTCTACTAATCTATAATAGCTAAAACTAATAAACTTATAACTCTAAGAGCTATAAGCCTTTATAGAATAGTCTTAGATAATATTATATACTATAGCTTTTATTAAGTAGCTACTAACTAGCCTCTAAAGCGTATATACTATTTTTTATCTTTATACGCTATATTTAAAGTAAATATAAATAAGATAGCTATTTCTAAAGTTTTTACTAAGCTTATTATCTAGCTTATAACTTTTAACTTAATTTCTTTTTATATCTAATACCTATATACTATATTTAGTTAGCTTTTAATACTTACTATCTACTTTTTACTACGCCTTATATATCTTTTATTATACTATAAATAAGTCTTCTTTACTTTAAAAGTATAGCTAATATAAAACTTATAATTAGTTTACTAATATATAAAAGAAGAGAACTAGACTCTAAGCTAAGACTAGGCTAAGTTTCTTACTTATAGAATTTATAGTTACTAGATTTATTAATAGCTTAGTTTAAAAAATTTAGCTATACTTTACTAAGAAGTTTATATAACACTATTTTTAAAGCTTTTTAAAGCCTAGCTAGTTTTACCTTTAGAGATTTTATAAATCTACTTCTACGTTCTATATATTTAGAAATAAGTAAAGTAATAAAGATAAATTTATTAGTAGTACTATATTAACTAAACTTTTATATAGTACGCTAATAAACTAAAAGTAGATTTAGAAGTTTAATAAAGTAATAGCTAAAGTTTTAAACTAGTTTTATATATATTTAAGATATATAACTTACTAAAATATAAGCTTACTTATAAACTTTTTTACTATTTATATAGCTTTAATATATTTTTTTCTAATAGTATTTATACTACTTATTTTACTCTTAGCTACTATAGCTACTATAACTATAATATAATAGAATCTTCTATATATTAATTAGTATAATAAATTTATTAAGACTTCTTTAATAAACTAATACTATATACTTAAGCTAACTTTTAAGACTATTACTAGATATCTATCTTTTATATTTAGTATCTTATAAGTAAGTAATTACTAGTTACTAAACTCTAGTAGAATTACTATATATTACTTTATTATATTCTTTAATTTACTTAACTAAGTACTATATATTAGTAATATAAGTTTAGAAGTTATATATATTATATTAGATATCTTTAGAAATATTATACTTACTATATTAAACTTTCTTTTTTAAATTATATTTTTTTTAACTATAATTACTTTAAAATATAAATAGTATATTTTTAAGCTTATACTTTTTACTTATACTTTTATTTTTAAAGATACTATTATAGCTTATCTACTATTAACTTATTTACTAATATTACTAAATAAATTTTAAAATTACGCTTCTAAAAAGTAAAAAAGTAGTACTACTACTACTAGCTTATACGCACTTAAACGCTAGTATAAAAAGTATATACTAGAAGTATTTAACTATATAAATAAAAACGCTAATTTATATATATTTATATAGTATACTTAAGTAATTTATACTATAAGTACTTTACTTAATTACTAGTTATTTAATATAGTAGAGACTATTATTACTTTAGAATTACTTTAAATTTTAGTTATTATTTTTTTTAAAATTATAAACTACTTTCTTATTTTATTCTATTACTTACTTTATACCTCTTTCTTAACCGCTAGCCTAGAAGAGAGGTAAACTAAGCTAGTATACCTGTCTAAAGTGTTGTTAGATTAGCTAGAGCTTTAGTCTATCTAGTTACATTGAGTGTATAGGAGCGATTAGCGCCCACTAAATGAATGCAGTATAATTCTGTCATAGACGATAGCTTCACTTTCGAAGTATCCGATTCGGTCAGAAGGCACCTTGACAGATCCCAACGAATGAGTGGGGGTACCTAGGTAGTCACAACACGGCAGTTCCGGTTCAGTATGCAGTTCGGCGGTAAGCTTGAGATACGTCATTATTCTGCTCACTCTCCCATACGTCCTATCGGTAGCCTCACTATGCACTATGCAAGTGACAAACCTTACAATCAATGTTCAATCATGTTCAATCGAGACACGGCTCGGCCGACTACTATCAAACTACCCATCAAGTAGGGATAGTCATCGCATGGTAAACCAGCGTAGTGAGTACAGGTTCATGGCACTTCTTTAAGCTTTCAAGATATGCGTTGCTGCTCGGTCAGCTCTTTCGTAAGTTCGACGGGCCGCGTCACGATGCAGAAGAGCAGCTCTATCACCAGGTAAGTGTTCGATCATCGATGTCTTTACCAGTGGAGAGTGATGTACAAATAGCTGAGCAGAAACCCCACAGAATAATCATCTTTCGCCCTACAAACGCCTTGTATTGTCCAAGACGGATCCTCATAAACGATTATCATATTCTCGTTTACGCACATTTTCCAAGATGCACAAGAGTTTGATTTTTCTCGTCGCGTTGGCTGGCTTGTCAGCAGCGACCGCTTCGCGTATGTCCTTCCCTGACCCACGGATAAGAAAGTAAACTTACTAAGTGTCGAAGCTCATGCAGAAGAATTGAGGGACGTTAAGAAGCGCGACACCTACGTGGATCTGTTCAAGGATGACGGGCCAGCTCCCGCGCCGGAAGAGGGTGGTGGCGCCTACAAACGCTCTGAAAGGGCCAATTCGGGGAAGCGTGACACCTATATCGATCTGTTCAAAGACGATGGGCCAGCTCCCGCGCCAGACGCTGGGTCGGAGAAGCGGGACACCTACATCGATCTGTTCAAAGACGATGGGCCAGCTCCTGCGCCAGACGCTGGATCGGAGAAACGTGACACCTACATCGATCTGTTCAAGGATGACGGACCAGCTCCCGCGCCGGACGCTGGATCGGAGAAGCGTGAGACCTAAGTTTATCTGTTCAAGGATCATGGACCAGCTCCAGCGCTGGAAGAGGTTAGAGAGCAGGGAACGATCGGGCCGCTCTAGTGGACGAAGGAAGAGTCGAGGACAAGGCGACTTGGTTCGAAATAAAAGAATGAGAATGAATCTAAATGTTCTTCTTTTCACACTGAACATTTTACCGTGCCTGTACTCGCTACGACCATGCAACACTACCGACTTCTGGCGTGTGCTTTTCTTGTGATTGCAACATATAGTGTGTCTATCACGTATCCAAGAACGCGTACTCCGTTGCACCCTCTCGAGCGTTCAATCAACGATGCCGAGGACTACTTTCAGTCTTTGGCGGTTCAAGAAACGCACACATACGCACAGGCGGTAGAATCATATCGGCACCGACGCGCACGATGTCCACCTCCAGGCTTCCGGGCCTTTCATGAGCGCCTCCAACAGTTGAAAGGGATATCAATTGAGCCATTCTGGGATCAAATCTATGACGACTTGGAGCCATTCTGGGGCATCACAGCACAGGCCACGCAAACTGCTGCGGCCTCGCTGGTCTCTCTCGCCGGGCTTCAAAAGAAAATCGAACGGCTCCAGGGTTTCTCATTCCGACGTGGAGAAGTCCGGGCCAACTGCCCGAGAGAAGACATGACCTGTGACGATCAACTGGGATTGCTCAGACGAATCGCTCCGTTGCTACCAGACATTGACGTGGCTGTGAGTGTGCATGCCTCGCCTCGTGTGCTCGTTCCTTGGGACGTCATGGAGAGAGCCCGACAGCAGGCACGCCAGCATAGTCGATTAGTGTCTCGCTCAGCAGGCGCACAAAGTCATATTCATGGAGGGGTCAGCAAAGCACTTTATGCTAGAACGGAAGACGTCGTGAAAGGGTGGAATCGAGGTAAGCTGCGGTACCGTCATATGCGAAGCTTCGCCAGCTAAAGTTTGGACTACATGTAGAAATCCCTCCATACTCTTTGCGCAGCATTGTCTGCCCTCCGAGAAATGCGTCAACCGATTGCGTACCGCTTTCGGATTCTGCTGTTCAGGATGTGTGCAATCGACCAGAGTTGGCTGCTGTTCACAGCACGATGCTGGCGCCTCACCTTGTGTCGACATCATCGACCCTTCTTCCTATTTTCTCGGCAACGCACATACGACACGTGAGCGCCGAGATCACGGTCCCTGACCTCCATACCTGGGTGGATATACCAAGCTTTACCCTCCCCGAACATCTGGTTAACTCGTCTATTGGTGTGGCGTGGTCAGAGAAGCGCAACAAGGTAAGTTGTGGTTGTATCAGATGCATATGAGACATATGCTGACTTCGTATGTTCGTATCTGCAGGCTATCTGGCGTGGCTCCAATACCGGTGGCAGACATAATTCCTTGACCTGGATGAAGTCTCATCGCCATCGATTTGTTGCGTCAATGAACTCCACTTTTCTCGAGGCTATTAGCAGTGGTCAGATCGACTGGGCCAATGCTTCTCTAAATCAAGTAGCACCCGAACCACCGCACTTTGAATGGATGCACGAGCATCTGGACGGTGCTTTTACACAACTGCGCTGCGCTGGGCGAGGCTGGGACGTGGGGGATGCCTGCAGCTACCTTGATCACCATTTCCGAACTGCAGCGCATACATCTATGGCTGATATGGCCACGTACAAGTACCTACCAGACATTGATGGCAACGCGTACAGTGGTAGGCACTCTTGTTCTCACAAATGATGATATGTGGCATAACATCAGTTGTAGCTCGTTTCCGCGCATTGCTCATGACGGGCTCCCTAGTGTTGAAGGCCACTATCTTCGAAGAATGGCACCGCTCGCGGCTCATACCGTACAAACATTTCGTCCCCTTTGACCTCGGCAGTCTTCCCGACCTTTGGCACAAACTCTGCTTCTTTATCGGCGGATGTTGTCGAGGGAAGAGTTGTGAGAATCATGACAGGCATGCCGCAGCAATTGGCGAGGGCGCGGCGATCTGGAGCCGCCGAGTTCTCCGTAAGGCAGATATGGAGCTATACTGGCTACGACTATTGTTAGAGTATGCAAGAGTAGTGGATGAAAGAAGACACGTGCTATGCGAGCGGGACGATTACGAGTAGTCGTTCGGGAGAATATTCGGGAAGGAAGTGGTGTAGTTCGTCACATACGATCAACCGCCAAACTCCTAAATTAGGAGAAGAATACTCTGCATTAAGAGATATTGAGATCAGTACGGGCTGGAGTATAGAAGCCATGCCCAAGGCAGCCGCATTGCCGCGTAGCACATGATCTGAAGCTGTGTATGTTATGTTAGCAATGATTATAATGTACTTAATCTGGGCCTCGAAACAGATTGAGCCATTCAATAAGACATGAAAACATCTGAGGATTTCTGCGCGCGTGAAGCTTCGATGTTTGTGTCCGTGCGCGTGAGCGTGAGCGGCCGATCAGAACGCTGCCAAGCAACGGGCCCCGTCTCCTGGGCCCGGGCCGGCAACCTCCAAACTCCCAACAGCAGGGTGACGCGGGAAGCTTTCTGCAGCCACTTCGGGTTTTCTTGCGACCGTCTAAGCAAAATTCGGGCCTATGTAGGAACCTCTCGCATTACCCCTCTTCCTAGAACTATACGAGCCGTCCACATAAGCGCTACGGGCCGTTCTCTTGATCGCTGACTTGGAAGACAGAGCTGAGCGCGATCTCGAGCAGGTGTCAAACGCATTTCGATATCGATCGGATCCGCAGTATGAACAAAGATAGTTCTGTAGATGAGGCGAGCGTGGCCCACAATACCTGCCCGGGTGCTGAGCGACGTTCAGTTGCCTAGGGACATCGTCGATCATTACACAACGCAACAGGGTGTGCACATCGGAGAAATAGACATGTATTGTCGTCGTGGGGGTCTTTCAGGCGAATTTAGACCTGGGGCTGGTCCACGAAAGCAAAACAGCAGTCTTGTCTTGTCGATTCGTTAGGTACCTCATCTATTCGGGCTGCACTCGGCACATAGATGCTGCTGACGTACATAGAGTGATTATAATAATCTTACAGCTGATTGCAACATCCAGTAGACTTTGTAATTGTTCCATCTATCTTGCCTAACATGAAAGGACTGTGGGTTTTAGCCGCTCTCTCGATTCCCACTGAAGCTCAGAAAGACCACGTTCGTATCGGGTATGCCGACAAATCTCATGGCGAGGACTGGTATGACTGCGGTCCTTATGGAGGTAAGTCTTTACATGGGTAGAGTACAAACTGGATATATTAACGTCCGATTAAGGCTGGGGTTGTACTCCACCCGTGAGAGGCAGCGAACCGCCGCCGAAGAAACACTATTACGACAACAGCACTTTCAAACAGTTGATAGACCACAACAACCCTAGCCTGGGGACTTTTGACCAGTTCTACTACTACGACACAACGTACTGGAGGGGTCCCGGTTCGCCGGTGATACTGTTTTCGCCCGGAGAAGTCAACGCTACTATGTACCACAGCTTCTTAACCCCCAGCCATGCAACAGGAGCCCTGGCTGAGCAGATTGGCGCAGCTACAATTGTTCTCGAACATCGTTACTGGGGCGATAGCACACCATTCCGTAACTTCACCACTGAAAACCTGAAGTACCTTACTGTCGAGAACAGCATGAAGGATATAACATATTTCGCACGTCAAGTCCAATTACCTTTCGCTACCGACGAGAGAATTGGCAGCAGTGCTAAAGATGTTCCATGGGTAGCTATAGGCGGTAGCTACTTTGCTGCCCTGCTAGTGTGGATTGCAAGCCTCGACCCGGGCACCATATGGGCATACTACGCTTCGAGCGCATCAGTTCAATCTGTTTCTGACTATTGGGCCTACTTCCTTCCTATACAAGAAGCTATGCCGAAGAATTGTAGTAGAGACATCTCTCTTGTTATCAACCATATGGATGATATCCTCAGCGCTGGCTCTCGGGATGAGCAACACGAACTCAAGGCCAAATTTGGCATGCAAGACGTCGCTCATAACGACGACTTCATGAATGCTCTGGCGCGTGGTCCCTATCTCTGGCTAGGGAATCAGTTCACATACAACACGGGCTTCTTCACGTTCTGCGACTATATTGAAAACGCAGTCAATGCCACCCTCAACGACCTTCCGTCTGAAGCTGGTGTTGGTGTCGATAAAGCGCTCGAAGGATACGCGGAATGGTGGAAAGAGGTCGAACTCCCTGGTTACTGCGCCGGGGATCTTTATCCTGAATTCAACACTACAGGTAATACTGACTGCTTCAATACCTACAATGCAAGCTCCCCACTATTCACCGACACGACGCCGAGGAACGCCATGAACCGGCAATGGTTCTGGATGAACTGCAACGAACCCTTCGGAAACTGGAAAGTCGGCGCTCCCTCAGGACGGCCATCGCTCATTTCTCGCCTCATAACAACAGACTACTGGATTCGTCAGTGCGGACTATATTTCCCCCCTGGACCGAATGGAGAAACATATGGTCTCGCAGCGGGGAGAACCGAAGAGCACTTCAATACGTACTTTGGGGGCTGGAATATCACCAACACAAGCCGGCTGATCTTCGTCAACGGCGAATTCGACCCGTGGAGAGAGATCAGTGTTTCGGCAAAAGGGAGACCCGGAGGTCCGTTGCAGAGTACCGAGCAGGTATCAGTGGAAATTGTGCCTGACGGTGTTCACACTAGTGACTTGAATACGAAGAACGGAAAGGTCAACGCGGGAGTGAAAGAGGTGCAAGATCGAGTGTTGAAGCAGTTAGTCGGGTGGGTTGAAGAATGGCCTGGGGAGGCCACATGATCAGCTATGCACATTGGCTGGCACGCAAGTACCTAGATACTTGCTACTACCGAGAGCCCTCCAGGCTACCTTTCAACACTTATACGACGTGATTTCCGATAACAACATTCCTGTCAATCATGAAGGAAAGCGTGAAGTCGATCTCGCCGCATTCCATTGTGGTTCTATTATTATATAAACTCATGATACAGACGCGCTCTGGAAGTTCACGCACGTCTACTTAAGCACTCTGCCGATCTTTCAGCACACATGCTTTTGTCGTAATAAGACAAATGCGTGTTTCAGTTACTCTCCAGATGTACTAGAGACCTGAGCATACTCTAGAAGACGATTTATAGCCAAAATGCATCTTGATCTATAGTCCTTGTTTGAGCCAGCCAAGATCGGAACAAACAAACTTAGAAGGACGGCTAAGATGATCTAGAGTTAGGCTACAGCGATCCTGCTGCATCTTGCTACTACATGGTTTGCTCTTATTCGCCGAATAACGTGTTGGAAGACGAGCATCGATCGAGTGAAGCTTAGCTTTGGGTCACTCATACATACCGGGCATACAGACAAACCTTGATTACTTTTCAGTCGCAAGTCAACTCGGCCGCGGCCATGTATTTCGACCTCATTCGTGAGGTTTGCACATACACACGGCTGGAGCAGATCTAAAACGCTCGCGTGTAATGCGCTCTTGCGGAAGCACACGGGATCCAGTGCTCCAACGTCGTCTGTCAGAACGGGTTCTACGGGATGGCGGGAACGCTTGATAGTGGTGCCGGGTGGCGTTGAGACCGAATTACCCAGGCTATGTTACGCCCAGATCGGAATGACCAAAACATCATCCTTGCTTGATTTACACAAGCCGGTCGGGGTTGTTTCCGTGATGACAGTCACTGCGGGATTAGCACCGTGGCTTCTTGCTCAAACGAAGGATGTGTGACTGACTCACATTTCAAGACCTGTCACATAATCGAACATACAATGAGAGCCACGGATGCCAGAAGAAGTAGAGTTGAATTTGGCGTTTCCTGTGCGACTGTGCCGCTTTTCTAGGATGTTTTTTTTTTCGCATTCTGATGTTACCCCCTTGTCAGGGTATCTCGTTGTATGACAGTTATACACTAAGCAAATCTTTCCTCCCGTTTCCCAAAGCAATGCCCAAACAGAACCGTGTAAAGCAAGAGGTATTTTTTCCACCACTCCGAAAGAAATAAAGCGAATCCCATCGCTGATCTTGTGCCATTAATTACAACCCGACTACAGCGGAAGGCGGGGATCGAGGAAAGAAGTCGTGAACGTAACAAGCGACCCTCCGGTGGTGGCGTGATGCTGGTCGCTACCGAAGGCTTGGTCGCATGGAGAGGCTTGGTGTGCCGAGTGCAAAAGCCGACTCCAGAGAAGAGAAATCCATAAACCGAGATAGGCAGCCCCGTAAACATTCTTGAGGCAGCGCTAGAGAAATGAACAATCGTAAGGTGCGAGATGACACCCAGGTAAAAGCAGGAACGCCGTAACCCACAATTTCGCTGACATGCTCCTATTAGACCATGGACAAACCAAAGTCTAAAACGTAATACCGGTGATACAAGGAAAGAGTGAAGGAAAACGAAGGAAAAAGAACCAGTGAAATCTATCATGCAAGATGATCGCAAGCCTTGTGCGTTTTCGTGAGATCCGGAGGCGCACCAATATGCTTGCAGATAGCAGAAGGAATAAGGCAATGGCACCTTGAGAGTGTCTGATAGTCTAGACTCGAGGGAATCGAAGTAGCCAGATGTGTCCAGTGATCGGAACTGGGTCGGCTTGGTAGGCCATGGTACTTCGCGAAACAGAAGGTAACTTTTTGAACATAGGAAGTGCTGGAATAGGCAGCCGAATATGTATCCGTGAAGGTGTGGCAAGGCGATGTCGCTTTGATATGCGGCCGGTAGGTGGCGGGCAATTAGACGGCAACAGCCTGTGGGCCATAACCAGGAGCCATGTAGTAAGGCGGGTGCCTCTGCACGCAGTAGGCACATCCGCAGCTGAGACCATGCTGGTTCCATGCAGACGGTGTGTACTGAGTGGAGTAGGCGGGTGGGCCATAATTGGACGGCTGCTGAAGCGCTTGCGCAGGGGCGGGCTGAGACAAGGGTGGGAAACCGAACATGGTGCGACGCGAGTATCCCTCAGCTGGAGCCCAAGTACCCGTTGTGCCGTAGTACTCTGGGGTGGTAGGGCCCGTGGTCGGTGCTGACGCAGGAGAGTGCTCGCTAGCGGACCGCCATGGGTCGTACTGCGAGTAGGTCGGAGGGTTGTATGCAGAGTGTGCCGACTTGGGCGCATAGTCGTACGGTGGAGTGTAGGCCTGGTGCATCGGCAGAGGAGGAAGCGGCTTGTTGGGGTTGAGTGAGCGTCGGTGTACCGATGTGTCGATAGGGCTGAGCTTGTTGCTGCGACCAGAGCGGGCAGCAGCACTGTTCTGGTAGTCCTTCCAGTGCTCTGACCATGATGTCCAACCATGCTGCTCAGATGGATCGCGATGAAGCTTGAACTTGATTGCTACGAGCCACTCTAGCTCCAGCTCATTCAGCTCATGAACCTGAATACCGCTAACCTCGGACCACGAACGGTTGATGAAGGTGTTGTCGTCCAAGAACTTGCTACCAAGCACAAGCGCGATGGTGAGGAGACGGAACAGGTGAGTGTCGGTCTTGGGCTCGTGAGCTAGCATAGGCATCCTGCTGGACAGGTAGTACATGCTGAGCAGGATGGTAGCCGAGGGCAGCCGTGTGGCGCAAAGCACCTGGTGTACCCATTTGCGGAACGACGAGGGCATCATGCGGCCGGGCGTGATGAGTCGTAGGGCTGTCTCGCACACGAAGTCGGTCATGACGTCCATATCATAGTCCAGCTTTGCAGACACGCCGCCGACAGGCTTCTCTTCCTTGGCGGGCTGACTCATTCGCTGGTTGTACTCGTGCACGCGCTGCTGCTGCATAGCCGCCTCTGCCAACGCGTGGCCGGACTGTGCGCGCATGGGTGGCAGGGTGGTTGCGCCCATGGGATCGTAGAAGGAGCTCGCAGGTGGAAGACTGGGAGGCGCACTGCTGAGGTAGGTGCCGGCCTGCGGGTACATGGGTGGCATGGCGATGGCCAGTTGGCCGTAGCGGTCTGCGAAGTCGTAACCATCATCTTGCTGCCGGATCGCGGGGCCAGCGTACGCGGGCTGCTGCGGTGGGTATGAGGCGCCACAGGCAGAGTGGTAGCTGGGGACGAACTCCTGGGGAGATAGCCGTGGCATGTTATGCCGGGGGTAGAAGGAGGGCATGATGGTGTGGGACTGCCGCAGAGAGAAGACTGGCGAGGCTCCTGGCGTCGTGTTAGTGAGTGCTGGCGTGACGGGCGTGGCCAGCGGCTTGGGGCTTGTGACGTACAGTCTTCTCGTTCGCGCCGCCTCTAGAGTTGCCTACGGACCCTCTAGAAAGATGTGCTCATTCAAGGAAATGCGACGTCCGGGAGGTGTTTGTGGGCGGTGGAAATGGGTCGCGCTGGTGGTTGCGCGGAGGCGGTGGGTGGCCGGAGAAGTGCCTGGAAGGGAGGCAAAGGGCGCGGCGAGAGGTGAAGGGCAGCTCGAGGGTGATGGAGCGCAGGCAGACCGGGGCTAAGTCAATAGATCCGGCGATGCGAGGTCGTGGTGGGAGATGTCGCGGAGAGTCGAGGTCCCTGGGGATGGGCGGCAAAAGAAAACAGGTTGAAACCAAGGACTATTACACAGTACAAGCCCAAACCAAAGCCGAAGAAAGCACTCGCAGCGTGTGGACAGCGGCGGAGGGGACGAGGCGTTGGGTGTCGGAGCCAGACGGACACGTCTACCCGTGAGTGCAAGTGTGCTCGTTTGCAAGCCCGCGAGACAGAGCAAGCGTCGGGAGGTGCTGGTGAGCGGGCTGGGGATGCCGGACAGCCGAGATTGGGGGCGCACGTCCGTTGGGGCTTGGGGACTGTGTCGCGACGAGCAACGCCTGCGACGACGACAGGGCGAGGGAGATGGGGAGACGGGGCACGGGGGAGAGTGAGGATGGGGAGGGCAGAGGGCGGTGATGTGGGTGTATTCGACACACACCGTTAGCGAAGGCCTAGCAGCAGCAGCGAAGGGGCTCTGGGACGTCCGCAAGACCGTCGCCATCCGAAGGCCGCACCTGCAAGAATGGTTCATTACTTGCCCGCTCCTCCACTCATGTGCTATGAAAACTCTGCCTCTTGCAGTTAGTGGGTCGCAGCGTCGACTCCAGCCCGCGTCTTGCGGTGACTGGCACTCATGACTCTCGCCGCAGGAGCGCTGCAGTCGTGGTGCAGCGCTGCACAACTCCACCGCGCCCGGCCAATGAACGCTGCCAGGGACCACCCTCTGGCCCTCTGCACCCGCGACAGAAGCCAGCCACGTATCGCCCTCTTCTTTTGGCGCGCCTGCAGTAGCGGCCTCACTGGTCCGCTGCGCCGTGGTGAGCACCTGTCATCTGAGCTGCTTGGGTTGTGAACAGTGCTCGAGTGCCTGAATTGTGAAGACAGGAGTCAATTTGCACTGGGCGACGCGCAGCCCCGTGCCAGTCTGCGTTTTGTTTTGATGGCTGCTCTCGTGTCGTGGCCGTGGCAATACGCCGGGCCCAAGAATAGCACTGCCATCGCGCACTTCACCACCGACTCGGACCCGTTCGCAGTGCAAAATTGTGCCGCGGCCGTTGAGCGCTCCTGCGACGCCTGGCCTTGTCCGTCGGGCGGGGCCACGTCCTACCATGGGCAAGACGGAGGGTGTCGCGATCAGCGCGACTTATGCAAATCGATCCCGAATCTGATGCCCATGGTAGCGTGGCAGTGACAACGTCGGCGGCGAAACCGGACTGCCTGGTGCCTGTAGGCGAGCGTCATCAACGTCCTCGTCGCCAAATTGCTGCTCGTGCAATCGTCACTGGCAACCCAAGCGCTCGGCGCCCCCCTCTGGGCTCGGTGCAATATCGTAAGCAGGTGCCCACTGTATGCACTGGGATGCATGTGAGGATGTTCGAGCCTTCGAGGCCGGCACCTGCTCCACTCACACCGTCCAACATATTTCTTGCCCACGTCCTTGGCCGCGGATTGGCCCCTCGAGCTCATCAATACCCATAGTGACGCTTGCAGCCCTTACCGTGATTTTCCATCAGGCACCAGAAACATCGTGTTGGTCATGCAGCTGACTTCACCATCCCGCGTAGGAGGCAATATTTGTCTCGTGTGGAGTCGAACGCTACGTCGTCCACAACGATATTCACGGCACTTGAGTTTACGTCAGGGATGCGGTGAGGGCGAACACTATGGGCTGGAGAATGAATAAATAAGTGCCGGCAAGGAGATGCACGCGGTACTGGATTGGCAAGCGATGTTGCTAAGATAACTTCAAATCAAAGTGGCTTAGCGCAGGAGTAGCACGTGACCGAGTGTGAGGATAGCCAGGCATCGTGAGATGGCTGAGGCGGTAGTGAGATATTTCCTCTCTACCCATTTCAAACGTCTGAGCCTGTGGTACCTTCCAGACCGGCCATGAAAAGCAATTACTGCGAATATCCTGCGCATTTCAAAGGTACCCAAGGCTCCTGCTTGGAAGATTGATCGCACGCGCGTTTTCGGCTCACACAGTGCCCAACGCGTTCGTGGTGCGCTGGCAATACATGCCGCTAATCCGCATCGCATGACACTGGCAAATACACGACGACAGCAATGTCCTTGCCGAAGGAGCACGAGATTCTGGTGGCCAAGTTGTATGAGGCGAACACAGCGCAACAGTTCAAATTCATTCAGATTGCATGCGTTTTGCACGTAGACTCGTCAAGTGACCGTGATACTTAAAGGTCAGAGGTCCCAAACGCCGATGTAAATGCTCACTCCCGTGGTATATCCCAAAGCTTTTCACGCCCAAACCAGAGACGAAACCCAAAAAATATTGACCTCGCGTGGTCTAATTCATCTGCCTGATCAATTCGTTGATCTTGTCTTCCCGGTTGCCCAAGTCACCACCTTCGATGAAGTGCTTGAACTTCCTCTTGCGGAAGCCACCAGTAGGGCTGTTAAGCTTGAACGGCCAGAGGAAGTTCGAAGCAGCCTTAAAGTTCGGCCCAACGGTGCAGATCTCATGGATGAGGTCTTCCATACAGATCATGCCGTATTTGCCAAGGTTCTCTTCGATGATCTCGTTGTCCGTCAGAGGAAGGCGTTGCTTGTCGACCTTGCCATAGCCACGCTCTGTATCCCAGTTAATATCTGGCAGTAAACTTGCATCTGTACCGAACTTACTGTAGATGAGCTCACGAACCGACTTCTGGTTCGGGTAGCCATAAGCAACGAAGGGCTCAACAATCTTCAGCATCTCCATAGTCGCCTTGGTAAGCTTGACGAAGACGCCATTGTTGATCTGAAGTAACCGCAGAAGCTGCAGTGTCTTGCGCTTCTTGGGATCAATCTTGTTGATACCCTTTATCCGGACGACGAAGGCGAGTTTGGGCTCGGCGGGGACGTATAGGCTATCGCTCTTCTTGGCCTCGCGCGACAAGCGCACGCGCTCCCGCTCGGCATCGCGGTACTCCTTCACATACTTCTCGGCTCTCGTGAAGATGACCTCGCGCTTCTTCTTGCTCTTGTCTGTGTCATGTCAGCGCTGTCTGCAACAGTGTGTCATGCCATGAGCTCCAGTGAGGACGATTGCATCATTCCCGAAAGATGGTTAACAATTCGACAACATTGACCGTAGTCTAGCCGATAGTGTGGTAGTTATAATCATCGTAATCGCCCTCATGGATCGTCGATAGCATGCTGGGGTTGGTCGTACCTCGCTTCTCGCGTGTTGCGATCGCGCGCTCCTCACGAGCCTTCTCCTGAGACTTCCTCTTCTTGAGGAGGTTCTCAGGCACGAGAGTGATCTCACTCTGTGTGGGAACAGTTCTATTGGGTAAGGATTAGCTTTGGAAACTGCGCGTGGTGTAGGGACAACGTACGACTTCGACGACATGTTGAAGTGGTGTTCGAGGAATTCTTCGGAAGCTCAATTTTTGCCAGACTCTTAGCGTTAGCGCTAGCCGCTATCCCGCAAGCGCGGGCGCCAAAATGCTGCGCCCCACAAAAACAGATGCAGCCGCGACCGAGGTCAAGGGAACATGAGCGCTCCAACGGCTTCGCATTATATCCGCTGTACACCTTGTTTACGTCGCTGAGCATATACGGTAGAGTCTGTACTCCGTCGTATCCCATTCTACATCATACCTCTAAATAGGATGCATTTGGCAACCTTTTCTCGAGTTGCGTCCACCCGTGGACGTACGAGCTTCTGATGTCCACGGGTCTTTATGCCTTTATTTGCAACAGAGTCCCCTGTTACTGGTGCTGCTTTTCCTCCCTGTCATCGCTTTTATGGTCATCTCACATACTTTTTGACGGCCAACAAGAGCAATCTCGATGACAGCCACGCTTTGAGAATGCCTTTCCGCCATTGGTCTTCAAACCGATCTCAACTGAAGCCCGGCAAAGGAGCGCCTTGCTCACCACGGGCAGCAGCAAACTTCCTTCGGTTTTTCTCCGAAGAAGATTACGATCTTGCCGCCATCTCATGTCGGTTTACATGAGCGTTTGGAGCGATTTCGGCACCCGAGGTATACTCAGTCACCACTGACAAATTCCTCCCAGGCCGCTGCTCCTCTAGTACGACATTGTGCATAGAAAGGGCTCCTCACATCAAGGTCATCTATTCAACCTTTGTTGCGCGAAAATTCACAATGTCACACAGCCGAGCGTGTCCCTACTCATAAACGCTTGATGTCAGCCTGGTTTACTACTACTCTACCAGGCCACAAACTTCCACATCAACTTCGCCCTCGCGCGGAACGACATCTATATTGTAACCACTGTAGTCATGACTGAACCTATTCCGATTCGACAAGACCCCTATGCCTTAGCTTACCGGTATCGTGAGTATATGAAAGAGAAGCCCCGGGGTCCCGCGGAGCGCAGTAACCCATACTACGAGAGGCTGCTCGCGAATTTACCTGATCCTGACATCAGTTCTATGGATAACCGCTCACGCGCCATTCGGTACGCAAAGAAACATTATGAATGCTATTATGAGATCAGGGATATATGGCGCATCATACGATGGCTGCCACCAGCCGACGAGGAAGATTCTAGCTAGGCGGTAGTAGGTGAGTTCATGGGAACTGGCAACAATCACTATGATGGTTTCTCTTGTTTTGTATTGCTCTATCCCAGGAGTTGATGTCAAAGTTTGATTTTGATGGTTATGCTACTACCACCTTACTAAGTTTGCTCGTTGTTATTGGATTTATGATACATCCTAAAATGCCCGCCGTTCCTATAAGATTCTCAATCAAGTATACCGGCATATGATGCATCTTAAAAAATAAGCGTCTGCTTGTAGAAGGACCGCGCCAACATACTAAGCTACTTTGATCATGTCCCGTAATGTAGAGACAAGTGCACAAAACTCTTCTTCATGAATCGACATCATTGATCCTCTCCGTTCGACGTACACCACTGGTGGGTTTCCCAATACAAAATCCCCAACTGACACCATCGTCTACGGAAATTGCACTCTTTTGCCAACTCCCGAATGGCCGCCTTACATGCCTCACATAAAGCATCCCCGTCGCACCTTCCTGATTAGTCCCTTCGCTGTCGTTCGATATCTACACCACGGCACAAGACACCCGCGAACCTGGTCTAGACCTACTCTGAACCCTCAGATCGTTCGTTTCACAAATGACGAGATTCGCTTTGCGCCACAGGAAGCGCTGTGCCGTTTCGTTTCACTACACCCCAGGTCCCACTTGTTTCACACAGTACCATGTTCTGCTGGCCTTAACCGTAACGCTATACCGTATTGCATCTTGGAAAAACCTGCTGATGTATACTGTTGCAGGTCTTCTTTTCGTGGTGCCGGAGAAGAAGGCCCGATAAGTGTTTCTGACATGCTATAGTTGGGCACAGTTAAGAAACAGAGCGGTGCACAATGATACGTTCAGTCAAGTGGCAAGTACGATGACGAGTGTCTTTTGTGGAATTGCTATCGTCGAATAGTAGAATACTTGTACATTTAGAGGGATATCGTTAACGCATGATAAGACTCCTGGAACGCCATGCTGATGAAACGCCGATTACGAGGCATGAAAACGCCACGCCGTAAGTGTGGATAATGATGATGACGAAGTTTGAAGAGCCCGTGTAGGTGAGTATCGTGGTGCGAATGTCATGGGCAAATACCAAGGTTCGCCACGCTGTCGTACCCCAATGACCCGAGTCCGCTGTCTCTAGGCCCACCTTCTCTATGGTAGGAAATGTGAATAGTGGCCTGGAACCCGCTGTCTGCACTTCTCGCAGTCTTCCCGGTAACCCATACTGAAACGTCCCATACCGGTCAAAGCACCGCTTCGTTTCCTTCCGCGAGGCGTCGAAGGTGGGGCCAAGGTGGAGGATGACTCGGTATCCATCTGATCGGCCGTACTGGTGTGCGAAAAACTAAGTCGCGATAGTTGTGACTGGGTGAAAGCGGTTGGCGTATCTGGAATGTCATCGTCCTCGGATATGGGTGAAGGCATGCGTCTAGTCCGATCTTCGTCTACATCCTGCCTCTGTCCCTTCCAGGCTGGTGGAGGTGCCTGCATGGACGGTACATTCGAGTTGTTCATAGCTATGCCACCGGCTGATCCGCTCATCGGATAACCCAATCCGCTCATCCCCCCTCTCTTAAAAGTCGGGTGTATGGGTGTGGGTATCCGACTATTGTTGTTGACGGCGTCTGAGTTGAATAGCGATGGTTGGAGCATGGGCGGTCGCATGAAGTTGCTGCCAAACGAGTTGAAGGCGGGCGACTCTGGCGGCTGGCTCCGAACATCCATGTCATCGTCGTCCATATCCATATCCATGTCCATGCCACTTGATTCTCTTGATATACAGACAGGTCCACCATATATCGAATCCGGCGAATTCGCTCCTCCATATTCTGAATGTGCCGGTGTCATAGACCGGATGTCCGTAAAGAGTCTTGGTGGGGTCGACAGCGATTGATGTTGGAACTGGTCAAGTTTGGTCGGCTCGTTGCTGCCCGGTCGGGATTTCTGTACCGCCATTAGCCAAAGCCCGGCACACGATATTGCCGACATACCTTGAGGTACCTTTCCTCGTCGAAATCCGAGTCTGAATCGTCGTCGCGCCCTCGCTTCCTGGCCATGAAGTGAAATGCAGACATGGTGATGTAGACTAAACGAGTGGTCCTTCCTTACGTCGGCGCAACGCGATCAACGCGTCGGTGGAATGGTAACGAGATGATTGTGGTGGTGCAGTGAGGGTCGAGAGGGGTGCGGCTGAGGAAGCGGGACTGCGATCGAGAGACCTGGTCGGTATGTTTGACGCAAGCCGGGCGGGGGGTTGATATGACTATCAGGGGCGCTGTTTCAGGTCGCATGAAAAGAACCAAGGCTTGGATGGTGGAGTCGCGCGCCTCAAGCGACTGTGGGGGGAACTTGCGACTTGGTTGCCGGGAGTTGGAGGCCCGTCCAGATCCAGCCCGAGGTGTCGCTTGCCGGCGGTGCGTGCGAGAGATAGTCGCGATGATGTCGACGATGGTGTGGCTTAGCGTGGCGGAGTGGTGATTGGCAACTGAAGCCAAACCTTGAACTCGCCGAAACCGAGGCAGGTACGGCATCACGTGGGCTGTGTATCTGCATGTCCAAGGGGAAGGGGAGGAGCATACGTTCACTTGTCATGGCGGGATGTGGCAGGAGGCGTGTGTGTGTAGCCACCTGGACATGTCGCAAGCTGAATGCAGGCCTCTAGGGGTCGGAGAGATGCTGTTGGAAGGGATACGGGCTGAGTGAGCCGTTGCTGCAGCTTTGGTCAGACAGTGCCGCCAACGCTTCCATCCAGCCTGCCAGCTGCCACCTCATACCAGAATTCAAAACCAGGCCGATCTGCGGACTACACCAAGAGGAAAAGGTCATGTTCACGCCGTCGTCGAGCTCCAGCAGCAACATACACGTACATTGACCAACAGGAAGAGGGCGATTCCCAATTCCAGGGTAACGAGCTTGGCGCACATGCAGCTGCAAAGCTCCGTCGACGGTGTATCGATAGCCTGCGGGACCAGAACCAACCATCAGCCCCACCCCGACCTAAAGTTTCCCAAATAATTTGGTGGCATATGACTGTATTTGCAACGCCCTCATTATACCCTTTGCCTGTTATTCTCGCCGACCTCGGACCTGCGCCTGCATACACCATCTGCGCGCTTGATTTTCTGACTTGAGACATTCAACGCCCCTCCTTGCACTCTACTGCACGCCCTGTACAACCTCGCTGCTGTACATCCGCATACGTCTGTGCCACAGTCCAAGTAAGACTGACCGCAAATCGACAGTCGCTCAGACAGCCTACTAATATACATAAAGATAGCCTACCCACTGTACAATGGCTCCCGCTGCAACAGAAACACCCGACATGTCCATCAACCCGAGCGACGATGTGCGCGTACTTGGCTACGACCCGCTGATCCCACCCCAACTTCTCGCGTCCGAGATCCCCATCCCCGCACATGCCGAGAAGACCGTCATCCAAGGTCGCAAGGAAGCCGCCAGCATCATTACCCAGAAAGATGACCGTCTCCTGGTCATGGTCGGGCCCTGCTCGCTCCACGACCCAGAGCTGGCACTGGAGTACTGCCAGCGCCTCAAGACCCTCGCCGACAAGCTTCAAGACAACCTCTGCATCATCATGCGCGCCTACCTCGAAAAACCACGCACAACCGTCGGCTGGAAGGGCCTGATCAACGACCCAGACATTGACGAGAGCTACAAAATCAACAAGGGCCTGAGAGTGTCGCGCAAGTTGTTTGTGGACCTCACATCCGCGGGCATGCCTATTGCCTCCGAGATGCTCGACACTATCTCTCCACAGTTCCTCGCCGACCTTATCTCTCTTGGTGCTATTGGTGCGCGAACAACCGAGTCACAATTGCACCGTGAGCTAGCCTCTGGTCTCTCTTTCCCTATTGGATTCAAGAACGGTACCGATGGAGGCTTGACCGTGGCGGTCGATGCGATTGGTGCTGCTGCTGCTAAGCACCACTTCATGGGCGTAACGAAGCAGGGTCTGGCTGCCATCACCAGGACGGCAGGTAACGAGCACTGCTTTGTCATTCTCCGTGGTGGATCCAAGGGTACCAACTACGACAAGGACAGCATCAAGGCTGCCAGGGAGGCTTTGAAGAAGAAGAACCTGCCTGAGGTCATGATGGTCGACTGCTCACACGGTACGTTCCCGTATACACAAATGCTCTACCAACACACACTAATGTCTGACAGGCAACTCCAACAAGAACCACCGCAACCAGCCCCTCGTAGCCAAGGACATTGCCGACCAGATCCGCAACGGTGAGACCGGCATTGTTGGTGTCATGATCGAATCCAACATCAACGAGGGCAACCAGAAGGTCCCACCTGAGGGACCTAGCGGTCTGAAAAAGGGTGTCTCCATCACAGATGCTTGCATCGACTGGGACAGCACCGTCGACACTCTCGAGAACCTTGCATCTGCTGTCGCCGAGAGGCGGGCAAACCAGAGCAAGTCCAACGGTGCACACTAAACGCTTCTGCCGAGTGCAGTGTTCGGATTAGACCATGTATATAGTATGGGGTATTTGGCGTTGGCAAAAGTCTAGAGAGTTTGGGATATGGAGACAATAAGGACTGGCTTATGATTGATGAACGCGATACATGATGGAACCAATCAAAATTCTTGGCTTCAACTCCAAATCACAAAACATCCAACGCCTGAATGCCCACGGGTATCTTCGTTCTGACGTTCCTGGCTCTTATCACGTGCTCTCACTCATCTTCTTCCTCGTCTTCCACTTCCTGCTGCTGCGTGCTGCGCCGATTACCGCCAGTGCTCGTCCTTGGTCCCGTCCAAGCCGCCCTTTCTCCTACAAACACGTCTCCTGTACATTCCGTCTGACACTTGGGACACTTCCTACGATCCCCGCTTCTGCCCCGATAGTAGCTATTAGCACACGCATCGTGCCATCGAACCCCACACTCTTTGTTGTTGCACCTAATGCCAAACGTAACGATCTCCTTACACCCCTCACAATCCCGGATCCTGATGATCTCCCGCCCATCCTCGTTTTCTTCTGCAGACTCGTTGTACGTTTCCTTGAGGTAAGCGCGGAGTTCCATGAGCGCGCGTGGAGCCAGGGAATAGTAACCCGCTTTGGACTTTTGGAAGAAGGCTTGCGAGACGAGTGTTTCCAGGACCTGATCTGCCTCGGCTATCGTTATCCCCGTATCAGCGCTGGCCTGGGTGTCGTCTGCATCGCCGTTGACCTGGCTCTGTCTGCTGTTTGCCTGACTCTGTCTGTTCCGGCGTAAGGTGCGAGCAAGCTGTGAGGCTTCTGTATGTTTCACCGCCATGACTTCGCGGATGTTGGTGTTATTTGTCTCAAACATTTGGTCGAGGACGCGTCTGATGTATGCGATTTCGTTTGCGGAGAAGGTGGTAGCGAATTGGGTGACGGTGTCGCTTGCGTTGTTAACGAGGGCGTAGATGCTTTCCTTGGTTTGCTGGTCGCGTGTTGATCGGATCTCGTAGTCGAAGGCTTCGATTTTGGCGTTTATGGTTTGTATGGTGGACGTGATGTTTGGCTGGGTTACGTCGCCGGCTGTCCATGGGCGTTCGGGGTCTGTCGGTGTTGTCAGCTTGTGTAATGGCAATGGCGTAAAGAAAACGGACTGTGTGCAGTCATCACATGGGCGAGGATAGACTTCGTTTCGTCTACTGTGAGGACGCTGTGCGTATGGAACGCTTGTAAGAATGCGCGATGGATCCCGTTGTAACCTTCTTCTTCGGCCGGGGCGCGCACGAAGGGCGATTCTTCGCGAGACATGTTGCGTGAGAAGGATGTTGGATAACTTTGAGTGAGATGTAAAGACGCGTAAGTTGACTGCGCGACAGCAGTTTGGTAAGTGCGGCAACGGATCACTTACGCGATCGCGGGGAACCTGAAAACGCGTCAACGCGAAACCACGTGAAGGTATCCCATGCCGCCTACCCGACCTGCGACCCGGAGCATTTCTCACGCCACCATTATACAACAGCATTTAGATGGGACAAGCTGCGCTTGCAATGTATGCAGTCACTATAGATCCACTGTCTTCACATACGGATATGTTCTGGAATCATGCCTCGGGCACCTAGTGATTCGTAGAAGATACAAAGACAAGCGCTCCGTGAGCCATCTGGTCACTGTGTTTGCCATCCTTCCATTCATGCTCATTCAAACTCGTGTATCTAGCAACTCCCGGCCGCCACCTGTGCAACTGCGTATAATACAATATCCTAACATTCCCAACCATAGCTCGTCAAAGTCGTAGCTCTGATGCTGTCCTTCCTATCTCATACAGGCAGATCAGCATTTCGCCTCGCACCGCTTATCGTTTCCAGTGCCTTGGCTATATATGGCCCAATCACCGGTACATTGCTGACGAAGCCCGCAATGGTCATGAGAAAGTCCCCAAACAGCACAAGTATACCGTACAGTTCGATTATGAAACCGATGAAAGCCCAGCGCATCAGGATAAGTGAGATACCAGCGACGAATGCCACTGTGCCTTTCCATTTCTGCTTGCGCGCGAAGAAGGCGACGGTCTTCGTTGTTCCGATGATGAGTGTGAGACCAATCAGAAAGAGTATCTATTGGGGGTATTAGGGAGGGTTCGATAGCGGAGGACTTGGTTCGAGGAGGTCGAAGACGTACGTTTCCCATTGCCAGCCTGTTCGCATGTCAGTAAAGGCTGTACGTATATGCAGAGTTGAAACGTACATTGCACGATCAAAAAACATCATGACACCTCCCATCAGAAAGAGTCCGCCTGTTCATGCTGTCAATCTTCTGCTGAGTAGTGGGCGCATTCGTGGTGGTGGGCGCGTACCTACCCCCTGAACAGAAGGCGACCCCAATCTCTGTCATTGCTGTTAGCTCATGTCCTATGCGGTGACTGAGGCTGCATGTTTGCGTAACTTACTCTGGGTGTCTGAAAGCCACATAGTCGGCATCTTGGTATTTTGTTGTTTGTACAGTGCGCGGCGTGCGAAATTCCGTAGCGATGTGGAAGAAGACGGCGTAGGAGAGGAGAAGTAGTAGAGTGGCGCCTAGTCTCGATGTATATCTGGCATGAAGGTGCTACCTTTCGTCTTGCTGTCTCGTGTCCCCTTGCGAGTGAAGACGCGGCGCGCTCAATCGACGGTCGGCCCGAAGCTCACCCCTGCTAGCGCTGCAGTTCCCGCGGGTAATGGCATAAAACTCTGGTGGCATGCTCCTCAACCTCTACACCTCTCGAGTCCATCTAACGCAAGAGCAGCTAGACAAGGCTCTGATATTCAGCAGGGAAGAGCAATCGATTTATTGTTCGCTTGTAGTTACAAGACACTCGAATTATCATTACAACATAGATCCCGCCCTGACAACAGCATGCTTCAAGCTGCTGTAACTAGGAATCCTCCCTCGAGGCCCTGGTATCCTGTCTTATGGGCGCAGAAGAATACTGGATCACGGTTAAGCCGGAGCACCTCCTTGAGCCACAAGCCGAGAGGCATGTGGTGGGTGGAGAGTAGTTTGACTTTGATGATCATACATAAACCTTGAATAAGACCCTATCTGAGCAGTGTTCCTCGCCCGGCTCAGAGGCATGTTGTTAGCTTACTTTGTCTCGCGCATATCAACGAATGGACGAGTAGTCGTGTATTTGATGAGTTGAGCGATGCGCCACCCGTGCAAGACGCATGTCGATGAGTCGACTTTGGAGCAGCAATACCTACGCCAGCACCGAGACATGCTCACTTCAAGACTGTGTGTGCACCTCTGGCGGCGAGATAACCCTCGGAGACATTCTGCGGCATGGTCCGAATGCCTCCAAAGACCTCCTTGTTGTGATAGCGTAGACGCGTCTTGGGGTCGGTGTATGGCGCAGGAAGGCCGGTGATGTCGCAGTACTTCTTTTGACTGCTCGGGTGGAAGCTCGGGGCTGACTCGATGTTGGTGTATGTAGGCGCCGGCCCGGCAGCAGCCCTGCCGTTCTTCTCCAGCACCAGCGTGCTCAGGCTCTGTGCTGCTTGGGCGATGTTGGGTTGGCGGCCTGCGTTGCCTTCAGTGGCCACAGCAGGTGTTGAGTTGCCACTGTTGTTCTGCGTGGCCATTACTGAGGCTTCTTTGCGCGATGCCTCACCGAGAATCTGCTTGAGGTTCTTGTTGCGGCGTTGTGGAGGCTTCCAGTTGGGGTTGCGGAAAGGCTTGGGTACCGCGTAGACGTCAAGCTTGTCCAGGAGCGCTTGATGCGTCTTGTCGTCAGAGGCCGCTGTTAGGGGTGCCATATTGTGAGTTGTCAAGAAGCCAGCAAGTCGCAGTCGGTGGTCTCGTCGCGCTGTTCGCTTGCCGATGTCCAGGGATGTGTCTAGGTGTCGTGATGCTCGGGTGTACGTTGTGGCAAGAACGTTGGGGACGTAGAAGAGTCTCGGTGTTTGTATCGCGATGGAGCTTGCGGAGGTGGAGCTCTTCCAAGGTTCCGTCTCGGGACCTGCATGTGCATCCTCTGCACTAACTGCTTTCATCCTCCCCACCAAACAGCTCCAACGCGTACTATCAACTGCAACACTATCGAGTCGCCAAAATGGTAGGACGGCATAGGAAATCTTTTGTAAGCTGCGCGTAGATCTGACTGCGTTTCTAGGAAAGCCCTCACGAGCACCAACAGAGCCAGTTGCTCTCTCGCATCATTGTGAACGTCGTGAGTCAATCTAACATCTCGATGCACAACGGACACAATGCTGACTACCGGAAAGGAGAAGCTGAACGAGGCCGTCATGATGTTGAACAAGAATCTGCAAGAGATCAACATCCAAAACATGGATACCGAGCTTGTGGCTCAGATGTTCAAGAACTACCAATCTAACGTTCTTTTCCACCTGGAAGGTATCTACATAGTCATGCTGGGATGCTTTTGTAATAGCGCTAACGAGCCATAGCAACAAATGGTCTGAAGGATCCTGCTTAAGCATGCAAGATGAGATATACTTGGTGTGAAGGGGACAATACCCAAGGCAAGGCCAAGTCTGGTGAGAAATTCGATTACAGGACGTGGGGACAGCAAACAGGCCAGTAGATAGCAGTAATGAGATATGACCATGTTAGCACTATGTGCAAGACTGCAATCCAGACCGTCGGCATGTGAAGTAGCGTACCTAACATACGGAGACGGGCTCGGACCACCGAGCATTGCAAGAGCCTCACCACACCGCAGTCGCCATGCCGCGCATCCTCAGCACCCATCGCGCTAGCCAGGCACACACGCCACATCTCCGACCCGCGACATGAGATAACGCCCTGATCTTGGACCTGTCGCATCCCCATCTCCATCTCCCACTGCACCACCATGGCTCCCTCGGCCATCGACGAGGCGCCGCAACTCGCAGGGCGCAATCCACCCAAACCTCCACCCAAGCTCTGGAGCGTGTCGGACCCGCCTTTTGAGGGCTTCCGGCCCATCGACAAGGAAGGCTGGTCGCGTAGCAACAGCGAAACCGCCATAGTCATCGACAATGGTATGTACAGGCTGCGCATGCGCCAAAGCTGCCATGGCGACTAACACATCACAGGCTCGTCAGCAGTCCGCGCCGGATGGTCCTTCGATTCCAAACCCCGATTGTCCGTACTACCCAACATGGCTAGGTATCGCGACCGCAAGCTCAACCGCACCTTTACCTTTGTTGGGTCAGATGTCTACGCCGACGGCACCGCGCGAGGACAATCCAAGCCCGTCTATGAGCCTGGCAGCAACATCGTGAACAACTGGGATGTCATGGAGGGCGTGCTCGACTACTGCTTCGTCAAGATGGGTGTAGACGGCCGGTCTGGGCGCATCGACAGGCCCATCGTTATGACCGAGCCTGTTGCCAATTTGGGCTACTCACGAAAGAGTACGTGCGCTTATACTGGATAACATCGTGTCGATAGCTAACATGCATCCTACAGCCATGTCCGAAATCCTTTTCGAGTGCTACGGCGCACCATCCGTCGCATACGGTATCGATTCGCTCTTCTCCTACTCCTACAACGGCGGTCGCAACGGTCTGGTCATGGACTCCTCCTACACTTCCACACATGTTATCCCCGTGGTAAACTCCAAGCCGCTCCTATCCCAAACTACTCGCCTGAACTGGGGACGTTTCCAGTCCGCGCAATACCTGCTGAAGCTATTGAGGCTGAAATACCCTACATTCCCCGGAAAGATCAGTGACAATCAGGCCGAAGATCTCGTCCGTGAGCACTGCTACGTATCACAAGACTATGAGAACGACCTTAGCCACTATCTGGACTGGACGGGCCTCGAAGACCGAGATCATACTATCCAGTTCCCCTACACAGAGCAGATTGTAGTACAAAAGACAGAAGAAGAGCTGGCTGCCGCGGCAGAAAAGCGGAAAGAGAGTGGTAGAAGATTGCAGGCTCAGGCTGCAAAGATGCGGCTTGAAAAGCTGAAGAAGAAGGAAGAAGAGTTGGAGTGGTGCATACAACTGCAGGCGCAACTGGAGGAGATCACGACCAAGAAGGAAAAGGCACGCGTATTAGAGTCGAACGACTTTGACGACGAGAATCAGCTCAACAAGCGGGTCAAGGAACTGGAAGCTGCTATTAAGAAGGCTCGTAACAAGGACCTCGGCGACGTTGAAGAAGAACAAGTCGAAGTACCTACGTTCCCCCTGCTAGAAGTTCCGGATGATCAGCTCGACGAGGAGGGCATTAAGCAAAAACGACAGCAGCGATTGATGAAGTCTAACTACGATGCACGCCAACGTGCGAAGATTGAAAAGGAGAAGGAGAAGGCGCGTCAGGCAGAAGAGCAGCGACTCGACGATCAACGGCGAGAGACAGACCCTCAAGGCTGGATAGAAGAGCGCCGGATAGCCCGTCAAGCCATTATTCAGAAGATGAAGGACCGCGAGCGTCTCAAGGCTGAACTTGGAAACCGAAAGTCGCTCGCCAACCAAATGCGCATGAAGTCGATTGCCAATCTCGCGTCAGACGCACCCACTAAGAAACGGAGAAGAGGCGGCGGCGATGATGACACATTCGGTGCCGACGATGCAGACTGGGGCGTCTACCGCACCATCGCCACAGGCGAAGGCTCCGACGATGAAGAAGAGGAAGACCTCTCCAAGAACCTCAAGGAGATCGAATCCCAACTTCTCCAACACGACCCAAATTTCACCGAAGAATCGACTCGCGAAGCACAAACTGACTGGACAAAATCCATCCTCCACTCTTTCCTCCACGGTCCTTACCCTTACGATGCCGAAAGCCAAAAGGAAACGAACCAGATCCATCTCAACGTCGAACGCATTCGCGTACCAGAAGTAGTCTTCCAGCCCACCATCGCGGGTCTTGACCAAGCCGGCATCGTGGAGATCGCATCCAACATCCTCACAGAACGCCTGGCAGATTCGCCTCATCGCGACAATGTTCTGAAGGACATTTTCCTTACCGGTGGCAACACCATGTTCCAAGGCTTCGAGGAACGCCTGCGCTCTGAACTTCGCGCTGTATTACCCGCCGAGCAAGCAATCAATGTGAGGAAAGCAGGGGATTGCGTCCTGGATGCTTGGCGTGGAGCAGCGCAATGGGCGGGCAGGAAGGAATCGAAGCAACACTTTATTACTAGGCAGGAGTTCTTGGAAAAGGGCGCTGAGTACATCAAGGAGCATGATCAGGGGAATGCTGCGTATTAGGTTGCCTATCTTGCGTGCGGGTATGGCAACGTGTGCAATTTGCTGAGTTTGTTTGTTCTCTTTCTGTCCTGGTAGTGGGAATCGTGTAGTATAACTAGCCCCAGGACGTTGTTGTTATATGGGTCAGATAATATCATCATGAAGAGAAACCACTGGCACATGTATAAGTTTGATTGCTGAAGCACCATCTCCTTTCAGGGCATTCACCAGTACGAGTGTCCTTCATGTCGCAGTTATGCCATCATTCAGTGGTGACATACAGCCAAAGTACAATAGGAAGGTAGAATGCAATAGGATGCAATTCTCAAGTTATCTAAACAAAGTCACAAAAAACTATCCCAGACCCCCTTATGCGCCGAAATGACGAGGACACCCATCCCAATGCATACCCATGTATATGCTCTAAGCCAAGCAATGCCGCATGCATGCAGAACGCCTCCCAATGAGCCCCAGTCTTACACCAATCAAGATGCATACGCCGCCCATTGCCCCGATTCCATGGTCGTTAACAAATTCGTGTTTCTCATTTCCATATTATGATTGCGGGAACAAAGGTGTTTCCGTCGCAGGAAGATATCACCTGAGTTGCCGCGTTCTACGCAGACTTGGGATGTTGCTCCACAAGCCATTCCATTACGCTCTCGTAGCATAGCACAAACTGTCGCAGACTCTGTACCATGCTCAGACGCTGCAGTCTAAAGTCTTCCACCGTCTTTGCAATGAGATCGATGTCCTCATTGTTCACCCAGCTGTCGTCTTCACGCTCGTTCTTCGCGAGCTTATCGTTGGAGTCGGCATCCATTGGCGTGTTCTGCCTGGCGTTGCGAGCTTGTCGTTGCCGCTTGAGCATATCCAGGACCGAGTCGACTGTGCAGAAAGTACCTGTACGGCCACATCCAGCAGAGCAGTGGACAATGATCGGACGGCTGTTAGGCGGATCAGGCTGCGAAGGCGAGCCACCGTTGACAGAGCGGACGACGGCGTCTGTCTGCTCAATCAGACCGAGCAGGTGGGTGGGATGAGCCGGTGCGCCAAAGTCAGGCCAATGGGAATACTGCAGCTGTGTGATCTCACGCATACGTGCGAAAGGTTCATCATCGTTGGACAAAGTAAACTTGCGAACGGTGACATAGGGCTGCTCTTGGCTGGGAGAGCCGGTAGTGGCTTCCTTGGTAAAGTTGGCGAGCTTCGGTGGGTTCGTTGACCGGCGCTGACCCATCGTTGGCCTCGATTGTTCCCTGTGACGGTAGATCTTCGATGGCTCCAAGGATGCCCTGCGTTCGCCAAGCGGGTTGAGGTGTAGAGGTCCATATCGCTTATCCGACCAGTAATTATGAGCCTTGACTTGTCCACCTTCTTGCTCGGCAGTTAGCATAACGATGACGCGAACATCCTGCTGCCACACAACGTTCCAGAAGTCCTATCAAAGAGTTAGTGAATGACATGGAGTGGGTTGGGAGGGAGCCTACCTTGAAAGTAGCTGGTATAGGTCCCTGCGTTGCAATGTAACGCTTGTTGGAATAGGCAGCTTGGACGTGGTTGGCATTGACATAATCGCAGCTTCCCTCAGCGACTCCTTCGAGCTTGACGCGTGTGTGTTCGTATGGCCAGATGTTGTTGTAGCGATTCTTCGAGCCCTTTTCTATACCTGCAATCTGAATGTGTTTCCCGGGACCTCCTGATGACGATGGTGCATTGTAGACGACCTCACCAGACAAGGCCTTTTGCATACGCTTCTGTTCGCGTTTCTCGATCTGCAAGAATCGCTCCGCGACGGTCTTGCCCTTGTCTTGCTCTTCGGAAGCAGTCTGAAGCCATTGGGGAAGGTCGTCTTCTACCGACTGCGTCATGCCGGATGGCTGCTTCACGGGCATCTGGCCAACACCACCAATGAGATCCATGTTCTGACGAATGTTGCCAAAGAAGGGGTTCGCAGCGTTCTGGGTTGCGGGCATAGGACATCCACCAATGACGGGCGCAACAGCAGGTAGGTCGGAGTTGAGATTGAGAGCAGCTGTACCCGATGTTGGACTTCCGGAGCTTTGGTGTGTAATCCAAGAAGGGAACCTCTCAGCGAATTCCGAGAAACCACCACGGATAATAAACGTGCCGCCCGACCAGCCCTCGTTGGTGAACTTCTTGAGCGTGTTAATGCAAGTTGTTGCGTCCTTCATCTGCGACGAGTTGGCGTCATATACTATGATGTGTTTGCTGCTCCTCCATCGCTCAAACTTGTCCCTTTGTTCATCGTCTTTGAATGTCTCGGCTAGCTTCTGGACATTGAAGGATGCGCGTTTGAGCAGTGTTGTAGGAATGCAGAGGCTCAAGGCGCCTGTTATGCGAGCCTTTGCGTACTGTGTTGATACGCGCAGATCAAGCAGAAGGACCTCGTCAATGGAAGACTGCAGGATGTTGATGATGTGCTGAGCAGTGACCATGCTGGGGCCGCTGGTATTGCCTTCTTCCTCAAAATGTGCGGGAAGTGTCTCGGCGCGGTGAGTAGTTATTGAGATGTGTGAAGGATGTGTCTTTTTCGAAGGTAGCGATGGCCTTGGGATGCGAGGTTCAGCGAACTGGGCCACAGCGTCTGAACGGCCAGGTCCATCAAAGCTGGCAGGAGAGTTGCGTCGTGGTCGGTCAGGGAACATGGAGGACTCCGTCGACAGCATGCGCTTCGGGGAGCGTGGCTTGGGTGCGAACTCTTGCTCGTCGCTTGTATCGCTCTTGTCGCCTGGGTGGTCGGGTGGTGGCATTGAGTGTGACTGGGGGTACGAGGGCTGCGCCGACTCGATGTTGTTGAAGAAGGGGCTCTTGGAAGATGCTTTCAGACTGGGCGAGGCAAAGTCGAAGCTGCCCAGGGCAAACGCTCGGTTGTTCTCCGACTGTTTCCTAAATTGCTCGAATTCGGGATTCTGCTCCACGGGTATTATGCGTGGAGAGGCAGCGGCTGTCGAGCGCACATTGGACGTGGGCGGGCTCCAATTGCCGCGAATGTGCTGGGCGGCACTAGAGGAGAAGTGGTCGGCATTGCTGTTGACGGCCAGACCAAAGTAGTTAGGTGAGGGGGTCGAGGGTTCCTTCGTCTTCTGTGAAGCGACATGGCTCGGGGTTTTGGCTACCCCATTCATGCGGGGCGTGAGGGGAGGTAGCGCAGACGTCGGGTGCAGTGAGGCACTTGGCCTCGTCATGGGCGTCGATCCTGAGCCTCGTGGGCGAGAAGATGTGTGCGAAGAGCCTCTGGGCCTGGGCGACAGGGCGGGTGTAGACATGGTGCGAATGTCTTCACACGCGTCGGGAGTGTGAAGCGTCGAGGGAGCGGGAGGGGCTGGTTAGGTTGTTGTAGGAGATAGGTGCATGAATATGGGGGACTTGAAATGCAGGAGTGGTTGGTGCGGTGCAGGTGGGTGAAGGGTCTAGGGCTTGGTTTGGTGGGGATTGCCGCTGTGCTGAGCAATGACGTAGGTGCAGTGAGGCAATCTCCCTTGCAGCGAGGGCACGAGCGATGATGTGCAGGCACAGCCCAGGGTGCTGCCGAATGCGCGCACAAAGTCGCCCAGAAGCGCCGAATTGATTCACAGTCAGATGCGATGCCACACGCTGCGGCTGAGTCGACAGTAGGGCGAGGCGGCGCAAAGCAGTGCGTAGGCGTGATGTCGTCAGGGCAGGAAAAGCTGGCTAGAGGCCGCCGCTGCAGGGTCTAGGAGAACCAGCAAAGGGGTGCCTGGAAACAAAACGGTCCCGTGACTCTAGCCGGTAGGGCTGACAAGAGAGCGGAAACGGACGACAGGCCCAGCGGAGGGGCGAACGAGACGGGGCGGAGAGCGGAAAGATCGAGGAGACAGATGTTGCTGTATCGGCGATCGAGCAACTTAAGAGGAATCGACGAAAAAGCCACTTCCAAGGCACGGCTACGACGACTAGCTGGCCTGCTCTGGGCCCGACAATCGCATGCTAAAACCGCCTTGTCAGCTGTATGGGCTATCGTCGACCGGCCCCTGGTCTATTGCGACATTTGCGAATCTAGCGTCACCGGCCAGGCCAACGGCTGCGAGACGCCGCAACGACTGTCTGACTTCTCCCACCACGTCCGCCGTGGCCAGCTCTGCAGTGCACCTGATCGAGGGCAACACACCGAGATACTGCCTCAAGTCCTCGCAGAAACCTGTTGTGGGCATCCGCGCGCGCCGGTAGCCAGCATGCAATCCTGAAACCTCTCGACAGGCCCCACCGCAAGACGCTCGGGGACCCTTACATTGACGATCAGCACCCGAGAACCGTGCAGAGGAGGAGGCTACGTCTGCATCCAGGAAACTCGCCGTCGCTCTTTGCCGAAAGGGTAGGTGGGGATGCTAGATAGCACGCGCGAGGCGATTCGGCTGCTTCACATCTTCTAGAGCGACTGATGGACAGCTTCTGCCACCAAACCCAGACCGCCACTTTGTCGCGCCAACGACATCAGCCGCCAATGGCGACCAAGCAGGCATCGTGCTCTGGCTAGATCCTGGTTGCGCATGCTGTTCGGGCTGCAGATCCGTAGTTCGTACTGCCACATGGTTCGGACACTACGAGTACTGCCCAACTCGCTCGATACGTGTCTGAAATCCACAAACATTGCAGCTCTGCACAGGATCAAGGAATACATCATCTGCAGCCGGGTGGATGTCACGTTCAAAATGGCGTGTTTCTGCATACCGCGTATGACGCGACCACTCGGTACGACATGCCGCGCGCTCGTGACATGTTCGACCTGTTTGAATAACACCGTCCGGCCAAAGACTAGAGCCGTTGAGCGATATTTAAATTTCGGCACAAATAGCCACCAATGCCTCACAAGGGGCTTCTCTAGACCAAGGTGTCAAACAGAAGCTTGTCTGCATACATGAGCGGTCCGCGGTGCTGCCGAAGAGAACCTACCGAACATGCATTCCCGCTATCTCCGCATCACCGTCACCAGTCGCCAAAAATAGACGGCATATCGTGATGTATGTATTGTTTGTATTGAACGATGTTGTATGAATTTGCGATGCATCTAAATGCCTAAGTAAGAACCCATGCGCCTGGATATAATGCCTTCCTTTACGCCTCCTTTACGCCTTCCTTTACACTTAAACCATAAAGTCAAAATAATATTGCCTAGTCACTTCCTACCTTGCGTCTCTACATTTCCATTCTCTCTGTCACAGGAGATTCTGAAGTCGTCTTCCCGTGTTTCTTCGACGTGTCATAACATATGAGCCCAAAGAAGCCTTCGGATGTGCATGACGTGCTGGTCGGGGTAGCTGTGGGTGTTGGCTTGGGTGTGTGATGTGTCTTTGCAGGCGGCTCGTCACCGTCGAGGCAGCCGCCAAACCAGCCTGGATACTTGCACGATGAGGTAGAGGTAGGTGTCGCCGAGGTTGTTGTGACAGTAGGTGCTGGAGCAGGTGTGGTAGTGATTGTCATGGTCGTAGATGTCGTGTCCTCATCTTTGCAGCCAAACCAACCGGGTGTCTTACACGTCGAGGTCGATGATGTCGTCGTAATCGTAGTCTTGGTGTGTGATTTGGTCGTGGAATCCTCGTCAAGACAGCCCCACCAACCTGGCGTCTTGCAAGTTTCAGTTCTTGTGCGACTGGACCTGGTTGATGTTGATGTGGCCGTCGGCTTTGAGCTCCTGGTAGTGGTAGTCTCGGTGCCGTTGCTCTCAAAGTACTCCCACATATAGCAGTCAGTGCAATCAACGTAAGCCTCACATTTAGGAGGCGCATCGTACTTGAGTATAACGTCTCGGATGACTTCGACAATCTTGTGGGTGCCGATACCCATGCGCCAGCCGAAGTCTTTGACTGTATCGTATACACATTTCTGCCCGGTGTGACAGACACTCTGCAGAGCATATCCGCCAATGGTGCAGGCGCTGGTGGCCTGATTACACGCTCCCATGTATATGGGGTCTGCGGTATGTCCAAAGTGAAAACCGCCGGTGAACTTGCGCTGCTGTAGTGATCCGATTTGGTGGCCGGGGGGCACGGGTAGCCCGAGACGTGACGCTGGCATGGCTTCGGGCACAGCCTCGAAGGTGACGGCCGGATGTCCAAATGTAAGAGAAAGAAAGGACGAAACAGAACCACCGAGGGAGTGTCCGGCCATCCAGATCTCAGCATCCGGATACAGTGCTGTGACATTGTGGTAGAGGTCCTGTGCAGCGTAGTAGTAGCGGTTCTTCTCTCGCAGCGCAGTGACTAGACAGGTAGAGTTGCAGGTGTAGGCCGACGTTTGACAGTCACAGACCTGTCGCCACAAGTACTGTCCCCCCTGACCGCAGCAGCAGCTGAAGAACAGGTTATCGTTGATCTTGTCGTTGGTAGTGGTTTCGGAACCATCGAACATGGCAGGCGACGTGCCCTTCAAGCCTATGACGACTGTCGAGTTCTCGGTGTCGGCGAAGATGTGCCCGCGCAGACCGTCGGATTCCCAGCCAAAGTCTTCTGTGTAGTTGAAGCCGCCGCCAACAGGCTCCCACTCGCCCGTGCCGGGTTCGAGTATGTAGGCGTCCGAGGCCATGCGTGCGAAGCTCAGGACGGTCTCGCGGTCCGTCACGTTGGGGCCTGCTATCTCGTCGATAGTCCAGTCTTCTTCCGGCAGCTCCACGCCTCTCCCAGTGATGCGGCCCCATTCTAGTATGCCGGTGATGGTTTCCTTGCTCCTATCGGCCAGGCGCTGTATGCTCATGGCCTCGGACTTGACGCGCAACCGCGGCACGGGCTCGCGACTGGCCGCGTCGTCGTCGGGGGCGGTCCATACTGCGGCGTGCTCTGGAACATCGAGTCGCCGGTGCAGCTCGGGGTATCTGTAGGTGCCGTGGTGGAAGATGTGGCGCAGCGTAAAGTCCTTGTCGGCGTGGGGAGTGCTGTGCGGGAGAGGCGGCGGCGGCATCACGGGCATGTCGGCCGCACTCGCAACGCTTGCGGCGACGAACGACAGCAGGAAGGAAGCGGCCACGCGCGAGGCGGAGGGGCAGGGTCTTGGGCGTCGCATGGTGGATCTCTGGTTGTAAGAGAGGGAGTTGCAACGAGCAACCTGCGCAGAGGAGGCGTTAGCAGGCGCCAACTGAGATGGCTGCCTCCGTCGGACATCGATGACGATCGATGGTTCACTTGACCCCAGGCCCGCCCAGCTCCTTTTCACGTGCGCGCCGTGCGGGGAGCTCCCCCATAGCTCCATCACCACCAAGACGGCGCCTCTTCGCCCTGTCGCCCGCTTCCGTCACCCGCTAGTAAGCACAATCGTTCAACACATTGCTCAAGTGCTCACCCGCGACTTTCGGTTCCCTCGGAAGTGCCGTGCTGCCGCATGAGGTGAACGCATGCGCTCCGTTCACGCACCGTTTCACAGCAGCATCCTTCCAATGCAGGCACACGACACTTTTAGATTTCCATTAGACCCTCTGCAGCAATAACACCATGGCCGACCGGCCTAGAAACCTGCATCCCTCACGCTCCTTCACGCGCCTCGACTCTGCCCCCAAGAGCCCCCTCTCGCGCAGCCGAGCGAATACGCTGCAAGGACCGAATGCGTCAGACATGCTCGATCCGCTCAAGGCTGCCATGGTGCCCGAGGAAGACGAGAACCCCGACGGCGACGTGTTTGCAAAGAAGGAAGACGAGGACGAGCACCAAGACAGCGAAGAGCCCAAAGTGCCCGACACTTTCGAGGAGCTGCCTATCGAGATCCGTAGCTTGACCGAGAGGTACCTACTGCTGCCCATAGCATGCATCGTCCTCTGATAGTAACACCCTTAGATTCCTCGAATCCCTCACAGCCAAAGTGCATCCCACCCCTCTGTCCGCCGAAGCTCTCGCCGACCTCTTCCAAGACTTCTACGGACGCGCCTCCGCGAAGATAAGCACACACATAGCCACTCTCTCTGCTCGCCTAACGAGCGACGACTATGTCGCGAATGCGAAGAAAGCGTCGGCTTCGTCGAGCAAGCCATCGTCGATAAGAAAGGGTAGCGACCCGTCAGGGGAACAACAAATGCTCAGTGCCACTGAAATGGCCGACCGCAAGAAAGCGCGCAGGTCGCTCGAGCTCAAGCGGTTCGCACTAGAAGAGGCTGTCGAGCGCGCCGTATGCGAGAAGGTCTACCAGAGGATATGGCGGCACAGGAGTACTGATGACGAGGAAAGGGATCATAAACTCAGATCACGCACAGCTGCTCTCTCCCTCGTGGGCATTGGTCTAAAGGAACTCCTGATGACTGGCGAGGAGTTGACCGAGGAAGAGCGCCAGAAAGCCAAAGAGAAGGAGCCCGAGATTCGCGAGTACCTATCTGCAGCACGCGAAGACATCCTGAAGATGAATGAGGAGAAGTACCCGCTGGGCAAGGTCCAACATTTGACTGCTGCACACAAGTCCATTGTCGAAGCTCTGTCCAAGATATTCCCCTCGACCTCGTCTGCTGATGAAATCCTGCCAACCCTCATTTACGCCCTCATTACTATGCCACCCGTCAACTTGAACGTAATTAGCGATCTAAACTTCATCCATCGTTTCCGCGGTTCAACTCGCATGGATGGTGAAACTGCATATTGCTTGGTTAATCTCGAGGCAGCCATCTCATTCCTGGAAACCGTCGATCTTTCTTCGTTGCGCGCCGACGAAGTCACTCCCGCAAAACCAGATTCCAGACCTTCAACTCCCAAATCCGAGATCACCCCAATGTCTCTTGGACTTTCGGATGCGCCAGATCTCATCCAGACCCCAGCCACGCCCATCTCCAAGACAATTCCCAAAGAACCCTCCAGCCCAACGACCACTAAAGCTCAGCGTCGCTTGAGTAACCTTATTCAAACACAGACCAACAAGATCGAGGCTGCCTCTGATGCCGTTCGGGACTCGATTCTTGATTCTGCTGACCAGGCACTTGGGAGAATCAACAACACCTTGGACACAAGCTTCAAATTCTTCTTTGGTGGTCTAAAGGAGAAGAATCCCGATGGCCCTGTGCAAGAACAGCCAGTACTTCCCAAGACACTGGAAGATGCAAGGAAGCTCGTGAGCTCCCCAACTCGCGCAGAGCGCGATGAAGACAGCTTGAGTGTCAGTGCAGCAAGTTCAGTGCAGGGTGATGAGCCAACAGAGGCTCCAATTAGCAGAGGACTCGATGCCAAGATGGCTGATCTCTTTGCTGGTAGGAGGCAGATCAGAGATCGCAGCGTCGATTCTACCAAGTCCGGCGGTAGCAACAGTGGGCGACGCGTTGCATTCGCCCCAGGCCAGAGCGTAGAGGAGAAGACACCGTCGCCAGCTCCGATCAAGGCAGATCCTCCAACACCGAGCAACACCTCCGCGGTGGATTCTCTGCGCAATATGGGCAACAACTTCAACCCCTTAAACCGCTTTCCCAGCATGAATGTACTGCCTCGCTTTGCGCGCGCTGTAAGCAATAATAGCACACCTGTTCTCCCCTCACCGGGCCAGGAACAAGCGAAAGCATCGCCTTCCCCAGAACCACTCAGTCGTACAGCCACGAACGAGTTGCCACCAGTAGATGAAAAGGGTGCAAGGGCGATCGCGGCTTTGGAGCAACTAAAGAAGACCACACCACCAGCGAAGCGCTTTCTGGAAGCCAAAGATGCCCAGGAGTTGAAGTTAAAGGAGGTTGACGAGCTGTTGAAAGAGTATCAAAGATTGGCGTGTGCATTACGAGGAGCAATTAACTACTGAAATACATCACATGTTTGGTTGCAATGACGTGCATAAACATGCAAGACACGAAGCTTTGGTAATAGATTTGTCTGTGTGGATTTGAGTAGCATAATGTAACGTCCTGTTGTTTCGCGATGACGGTACTTGCAACATACATACTGCGCCGCAGATGGTGGTTGGGGTTCGGCCAAAACGGGGGATACCGGATGGGGAAGGGGCAACCAGCGCGCACGGACTGTAAACAAGCAACCACAACACACAATTGCGCGCTCCGGCGAACACCAGACACCGCATTTCCCGAATCGCAAACATGGCGGAACCAATGTCGAATCTTTCGCCCGAGAAGCTCAATACTTACTCTGACAACATCATCGTCGACGATATTGATATGGCGTACAACGATCCGCCCTCGTCGCCTTTCGTCGAACACATCGGAGTCCAAGACCAGGAGAACATTGCCCCTGGAGCAGCAGCCACACCGGTGAAGCCGCTAATAGACTTTGAGGACAGCGTGCCCCAATCCGCTTTCAAAGTGTCTCCCGAGAAGAAATTTGGGTTGAAGGAGCGCACAAGCCCAATGAAGACACTGCCAGCAAAGAATTTGATGGACGACTTTGAAGACCCGGCACTTAAAACTGGCAGTGCGGATCGACAGACTCCCCAGAAGAACATCTCGCCCATCAAGGAGATTGCTACCGAGCGACGCGGGTCCGCAATGAGTAGCCACTCCTACAAAAGCCAATCGCCCTCGAAATCGTCACGCGTACCTTCGCCCGAAACGGTCCAGCGCAAGCCAACCCATACACATCAGCGGCAAACATCGGTCACACCGTCAAAGCGACCGGCCTCTTCTCACCAAGAGTCTCCGCTCCGCGACAACGAGGGCTTGACTACCGCGATGAAGTTCATGGAGGATAGCAACTTTAAAACACGCGAGACACCCAGAAAGCGAACATCTCGGGGCCACGAATTTGAGATCGATCTGAGCATGGACAACACGGACTTCAATCCAGACGGGCCAGAGCCAACATCCTTGGACATCGATGATACCTGCTTCAGCAACTTCTCAGAGATGCCGGGGATCGATATGACGAAATTCGCATCCCTGAAACAGAGCCCAACAAAGAGCGGCATGCCAGATGTAAGTCCATGTGCTGTTGATCTCACGTAGGATACTAACAGTTTGAAAGGCTACACCTCGCGCTCGCCCTCAAATGACACCCTCTACGGTCCGCCGCTCGGAACGTACTCCCAGTCCCACGCCACGGCGCGCGTATAACGATAACGATACCACAAATTTACTCTTGGACTTTACCGCCCAGATTGAATCCTTCTCTTCATCCCGCCGTGCGTCACCCGGACGCGGGCGCAATTCGCCTAGCAAGTCTATTACAGAGCCAAATCTCCGCTCCTATTACCGAGACCAGCGATCGCCGGCCAAGGGTGGATCGCAAGTACCTGCAACACCAAGCCAGAGAAGCCAAATGTTGAATTTGTTGGATTTTGAGCTGCCTCCACCGCCTACACCACGATCGCTACCTACTGTCACCATCCGAGAGCTTGAGTCTGTAAAGTCCCAGTTTCAGTCTCAGGTGTCGTCTCTCACCGCCAGCTTGTCTGGAAAAGAGGCTGAGATCGACGCTCTTTCCAAAGCTATCGCCGATGCTGAACGCCGAGTTGGCGAAGCCCAAGAGACCGTCCGTGACGAACGCTCAGCTCGCGAATATGCAGAGACACAAATGGTTGACTGGAAATCAAAAGGCGAAGAGGTCCAGAAACTGCTGCAGGACGTCCAGGCTGAGATGGCACGCAACGACGCTGAGCGCGAAGATCTCCTAGCGAGGTTGGCCGATGCAGAGAAGCGTGCTGATGATGCAGAGAGCCGCTCGTCTGAGCTTGAAACCAAGGTCATCGAGGCTGAAAGCAAGAACGTCGACATGACGACTTTCATCAACAACGATGACGGCGATGAGAACAAGAAGGTTTATTCAGAACTTGAATGCCAATCTGCTATTGCCGAGAAGGTCAATGAGATTGCACGCGACCTACACACAGCCTACAAGGCTAAACACGAGAAGAAGATCAAAGCCCTCAAGGACAATTACCAGAAGAAGGCCGACGAAAAATGCAAAGAGCTTCGGGCGCAGATTGCTAGTCTCGAAGGGCAAGTGGAAGACGCAGAGAAGAAGCGTGACAACACTTTCAGTAGGATCAATCCAGGCCAGCATGACTCCAGGGACGAGAGCCAAGGAGCGTCTCCCTCAAAGACCACACGAAACGCCGAAGACGCTCAAATGCTAGAAGCGCAGAGAGCTGAAATCGAGAACCTCAAGGCTAGACTCGCCGGGCTTCAGTCGGAACTTCAGTCTCTTCGCAAATCCCACGATACCCTTGTTGAAGACCTTGAAGCTGAGCGCATCGAGAAAGGCGAGCTCGTAGCGGCCGCCGAACAGATGCTCTCCATGTGCGGAGAAAAGATGGAAGAGATGCAACAAGAAGACCTTCGCCGCTCACAAATGGCTTCCGCACCACCTGCCGCCCCCCAACAACAAGCGCCGCCTCAGCAAGCAATGCGCAACACGGGTTTCCTGGCCGGTGGCCCCGGTGCCTCACGCCCCGGATCCGCACTGGGCGGTGGACGTCCCGGCAGTGCGATGGGTGACCGTCTAGGTGCCATGAACGAGCGCACCGGCAGTGGAATCGCTAAACCATCAGGACTTCGCGCACCAGGTGGCCTTAAGTTCCAAGGTGCTCCCGGTTTGAACCGGAGTCAAAGTGGTGGGAAGAGCAGGTTACTGTCCAACATCGAGCGCATGGGTGGGGGAAAGACACAGGAATAGAATACCTGGCCTCCTATTGTACGTGCTATGAAGGGTCTTGGATACGAGGTACCGGTCGCGAGGTTGGGATCAGACTTGGGTATATGGAGATCCCAATGAAAATATGGGGTCAAGAGGGTGTATTTCCGGCGGTGTATATTGGAGTCACTTGGTTACGATGATGACTTGGATGCTGGCGTTGTTTGGGACTCATCAGTCAAGCTCTTTCGTGTCTATTGTTGCCCGCTATCCATGTTGAAATGTATTTATTGTGTTTCTCAAATACGTTAGAGCGCGAACTCGTGGTCATACCACGCAGGTGTATGCAATCGAATCTTCCCACCAGTCTACGCTCTCACCAGCCATGCTCATATGTCTCATCCGCTCTCCAGTTCCCATAAACCTCAGCATTCCCTTCAAGGAAGTGTATTGGCTTGTTCCACCTAGGAGTATCGCCCTATTTAGATCTATCTGACCTTTTGCGCGCTTTCGCGCTGTCACGTGACGTCTCGGAATCGGCCTAGCGCACATCACACGCACGAGTTGTTCAGGACTATCATCCTAATCTCATGACACTTACATCTACATAATACAAATATACCTGCGACCATTTGCTTGTCTACACTCCATCCAAAGCGTCCACCATGGTCCGATAATCGATCATCAACGCGATCCATGAGACGCGTCCGTGCTAGCGACTAACGAAATGGTCACGTCATGTCGTCAGCCTCTCCACTACGACATTGAGTACCGCGAGAGGCTTTTTCTTGTGTCATTCACTACCATCATGACATAGCCGAGGCTAAGCACCGCGTTGTACGCAACTATGTGGATGCGGGTAAATTGCATGTGGCTGGGTGTCTGGGCTACGTGTGATGTAGCCGTCGAACAAAGATGCAATTTCATCATAGTAATATGCGAATTGTTGTGACGGAGCACTGACGACGTATACACGATCCTGACCTGGAGATCTTGGCATATAAAGTGCTCAGTCGATAGGTTACTGGTGAGCACAGCAGCATCTTTCTAATCCGAGACGACTATCGACCTTATCACATATAAATACCCGTCTCAACCCACTCGCACAAACCAAGCAATGTCTGGCAACGACAACCCCGGAAACTTTGCGAACCGTCCCAAGGACGAAGTCAAGGCCGCAGCACAGAAAGGTGGAGAGCACTCCCATAGCGGCGGTTTCGCATCTATGGATGCTGACAAGCGTAAGTGTACATATGTATACTAAATAGCTAGGATTGACATGACTACAGAACACGACATCGCCTCTATGGGCGGCAAGGCCTCATCTGGCAGCTTCGAGCCTGGCAGTGAGAAGGCTAAGGAGGCTGGCAGGAAGGGTGGACAGTCTTCTTAGATGCTCCTCTGTCCCTCAATCTGGCACGAGTGTAGCAATGAAATTTCTCCTGGTTTGCACCCAAGAGGATGACTGTGGAACCTTGAGTAGTCGCCAATGAAGTAATTGTAATAAGTATCAGTGCACGAATTCATAAATGTGAAGTCTGTTTAGTTGCGAAAGTGATCAATTGTTTGCAGTGTTGCCAGTGCTCTACAATGTGTCCCTTCAGGCTCTGACGCAGCCCAACCGTCATAAGTTATGTGCGTGAACGTCGTGAAGCCTCCCATGTGTGACGAAAACGCCAATCCATCCCGAATCTAGTGTGTAAAAGTTTGGAAGCATAGGGTGATCCCCACTGTGCTTTAAGAAGAAGTAAAACGTATCCCAGCGTTCAGGAACATGATGAACGAAAGTGAAGAAGTGAAAGATAAGGTATGAGGAGATATGGACTTAAACCGACACACTTAACCGTACATGTCGCAGCTCATCATCTTGATCTCATACTCGCTCTGGCCCTCGACGACACCGCAGTTAACGTCCCAGCCTAGCTCGAAAGTGTCGCTCTCCGGCATGCGGTCCTTGGCACCGGGTGCGCAGTTGGCATCGGGAGTATAGTACGAGACCTCCATGGCAGGAGCAGAGTTCCAGTCGCAAGCATCGACACGCTTGTAGAAAGTACGGCGATGCATGCGCAGAGCCTTGCGTTCAATGGCCTTGTTGGCAGAATCGCAAGCGCAACGGGCTGCGAGAGTAAGCTCGTCGCGGCGGCACTCACAGCTCGAACCGTCTACTGCATAGCGGCGGGTGTTCGCCTTGACCTCCTTGTGAGGACGGTTCCACCAGTGACCACGATCAGAGTTGTCGCTCTGCTCGGCTGTGGGTGTCTCTGTAGCCTGGTATTGCTCGTAGATGGTGGTCGCTACAACGGTGGTAACGACAACAGCCGGTGGGCCGTTCTCAACAGGAGTAGGGGCCGGTGGCTGCTCGTATCGCTCACCATCATCTTCTTCCTCTTCGTCCTCAGCAGGTGCCTCAGGCTGTGCGTAGGTTGGCTCGGGAGTCTCTTCGGGCTCAGTCTCGGAGTAAGCGGGTTGTTCGGGCTGAGTTGCAGACTGTGATGGTTCACTGGGCTCACTGGTATCGCCAGAGCCAGAGCCGGAACCGGATCCACCGATGTGGACCTTGGCACAGTTTTCGAAGGCCTCGTGCTCACGGTTGAGCCAGACCCAGATGAAGATGGCATCGCCTTCTGGCATGTTGGTAGGGACTTTGAAGTCGAAGGTCTGGGCCTCGGGAGATCCATCCTCGGTGGCATGCGGGCAAGCGCCGTGGTATGAGGCGGCCATCTTCCATGTCTTTCCCTTGTCGGTGGAGAAGCCAACCTGGCAAGAGCCTCCGTAGTGGGTGCCGCCAGGTGCCTCGGGGTCGTAGTCGTAGTCGGTGAGTTGGAAGTAGGCGTCTTGACCAGGCTGCCAGGTAACAGTGGCATCCTCGGTGTCGAACTTGTCGAGATGGCCACGGCAAAGGCCAGGAGAGGGCTTGCTGTCACCGCCATCGGGGCCGCAGCAGCCAAGCGGATAGTTGAACTGTGGATCTAGCTCCGTAGATTGTGGGTTGATGGAAGGAGCGCCTCCTAGAGGAGCTGGGTAGTACATGGACATATGGGCCTGAGCAGCGCCAGCCAGGGCGAGAACAGAAAATATGTTTGTGTACATGGTTGAGTTTGTTGGTGGATTCGTAAAAACCGTGTACGTAGAGAGTGGCTTTTGGGGGGTTATCAAATGAAGAACTTCTAGACTTCAAGTGCTGGTGGCTCCACAACGGTGGTCTGTTGACAATGTTCCACTGTGAATACAGGAAGTGTATAGAAGTATTTCCTATTTAGCAACAAAAAAGTCCAGTGAATAAGAAAAAGACGACCCAGCGTTTTCGAATGCAAAAGAGTGAAGTGTAGAATGAATGACGACGAAGGCTAGCTTGTCAGGAGGGACTGTGTGTCACTGGAAGTGATGGCCTCTTCCACATCGGGCGGCTCTCATCCTTTATATCATCTGCTGACGACTGACCAAGACTACCGTCGGGCTCGTCTACGTTCCCGTTTAGCACGGTCACTCTCAAGCGCCTCGAGGCCGTTGCGGGACCAGCATGCTAGTCGAATTTGCTCAGCAGTGGCATCTCCTGACCAGGCCGCGGCCAATGTGCGTAAGGCCAGCTCGCGTGCGTGCGGATACGAAGTTGGCCTTACTGTTTCGAAACAGCGAAGCGCGGGAGTCTGTGGGGTTTCGGAGCAGCTCCGTTCAGCACCGCAAAGGTGTTTTGTCTGTTCCTGGCTGACGAGCTTCGGACTTGGTTTCACGTCTTGCTTTTTCGAGCGTAGCAACGGCGCTTGTTCCTGCCAAGGTCGTTAGGGCGGGGGAATCACATACGAGATTCTGCCTGCTGTTTAAACTCCATCTTGTGATGATTAGCAAAGAACCCGAGGGCCCTTGTTTCACCATCAGAGATCTTCAGAATTCTTCGGTTCTCGGGCTGACGTGCAGGGAATGCATCGGCACGACATCAAGTCATATCGATAAGATCGCTCGCTTCATCTAACCACGTGCGCGTGATAATCCTTGCCGATATTTGCTTTCACTGTAGTGTTGTCTTTCCCATTCTGTGATTGTTCTCCGTTACGGGCTCCGATGCTGTATACATGGTCGTCAACAAATGCAGCGCTGCGCGACACAATTTGCCACAAGATGCCGTCGAAGCGGGCTGCGGCTGCCATCATGCGACGCCTGCCGCCTTTCGCAACTGTCATACCTGAGTCTAGCTTTTCACCATTTCAACTGGCCGGGTGTCATCGTGTACCCACAGCAGGCTGCAGGGGAGCTTGGTGACACGCTTCCAAGCATCCGTCCGCACCAGAACTGGTTATACAGCCTCGGGAATATCGGCACTGGGCATCGAAGGCGGCATCTAGGCACGACTTCCAAATTCAGTTTTGTTGGACGCAGCGTAATACGAGGAGGGTCTCCTGAATAATGTCAAGACTCTGGCAGGTTCCACGAGGACTTTCAGGAGAACGCCGCTTGCTTGGTCGCTACCATGGCATCGGCTCTCCTCGCCGTGGCCTCAAACCGGGCGTCATCGTCAACTGTGACAGAAAAGACGTGCCTGGGTGGCATCATCATACGGTATATTTGACAGCATCCTGGTTCCATTTCACTGGAAACACCCATGACCCGAGAAAACCGTTTGTAGCATCCCAGCTCCTAAATTACCTACCCCGTCAATCTCAGCCAGACTTCTGATATTGCAGAGTCCCGCGCCATTTTAGACCAGCCATTCGATGGCCCAGGCTGACAAACACAGACTTGCCTTGAAGCGCCTGGTGGGACAGCTAACGAGTTCCACCAACCCGAGCCGCCCGAGTGTTTCACCTCGACACCACCTAACTTATCGATTGGAGAGTGATATCTGCACGGATACCTATCGCGGGCCGCCAGTGTGAGTGACAGGCGAGATGTTCCTTGTCTCGCTTCCCCGGGTCCCCCGGGACACCTCTTCACTAGAGCCCACTTTTCATACTCGACTTGTCTACCGGGGCGTTTGTGGGATGCCCTGGAATCTGGTGTGAGCCAATGACATACCGTAAAGCCGCTGAAGTAAAAAAGCAAATCTTACAACTGACTGTGATGCGCCTCGCAGCTATGACGCCCACGAAATCCGTAACACCGTGATCCTGCCCACAGACTCAGGTACCTGCTCTGCCCAGTACTTCAACATCTCGAGAGATGTGCTGCACTCTTGCATGAGAAGCAAACCACACGAAATATGTAAAATTTACTGTGTCGGTTTCACTATCTCAAAGACCCCGGCGTCGATTTCCCCTCGATTTAGAGACTTCTTTCAAAAAAGCATAGCAAAACATCCCTCCCATCGGTATCCAGTACTTCTAGCCGCTGGGGAATACGCACGACCGTTGGCAGCACATCATTCGAATTAAAAGGCACCGTTGTATCCTTAGCGTTGCAGCTTGTCAGGTCGCGTGTGCATGCTTTGTCGTAGCACTCTGTTCCAGATTCCTAAGGCCTGTCCCACCCACTAGGTACCCGTGTGTCCGAGATCACCCTCCACCCTGATACCAACGTAGAGTACCAATGAGCCACAAAACCTATACAAGAAAATAATCGCGAAGAAACATGTGACTGATTGCGCCTCGGCTGAGGTGATATGTTTCAGTTCCTTCGGCAGACCATGAAATCCACAAGCACTGAACTTCCACCACTCAGCTTTCCTCCTCCCGACCCACCATCTCATGGTCTTACCCTCCGGTCCCAAGCAATGAGGCATAGTCTGCAGCCTATTCTCTGAGGTGCAGCATACGCCGTCTAAAATCCGGCAACTGAGTCGTTTTGTCCAGACTAACATACTCTTTGCAGTATACGCCGTTATGAATATGATGCAGAATGATGAAGAGAGCGGATATGAACCCGTGCGTCGTTACCTTGCATATCTCAAACCTGGAATTACTGCGCTTTACTGCACATGATTGAACCCAGTCCCCCACTCTGCATACTTGTCTTAAGTGAAGGCTGTGTCCAGCTGTGCAGTGATAGACTGATATGTCGCTAAATTGTATCCTACGAGTTCACGTACTCGGCGATCGGAATGTAGGATGCTTGAATGTATATACTGTTCAGCGCACGGATGAGACAGGCGTACACAAGGATGACTAAGTCTTCTCTTTCGTACTCAAGGCTGAAGTTCCGCTGGCCGAGATAGAGACAGGTGTAGGATGACACCCTCCATTGCTTTCACGCATGCATCTTCTCAGCTGCTTATCTGTCCACATTGAACGTTTGAGAGATGATGTATATCGTACCACTGGACGTATTGCTTCGGTACTGCTGCTTCGAAGATCAATTTTGGCAAGTCTATAGAACAAGATGATATTGACAGCTGGTAACACTGGTATACGAGCACTTTTGCTCGACATTAACTTACTTCAATGTGCCCAGCAGCTTCACAACGTTGATTTGCCGGCTAATGAACGTCGACTTGTGCTCTGCTACCCTGTAAATAGTAAGCCGTCGCTAAGGACGTAATCGGCAATCCCTTCTTGTGTGCCGACAACGACATGTCTTCCACGCACAACGATCTTGTTATCCTGACGCACATCAATGAGCTCGATGGTAAACTTGTGCTGAAATATGACATTCTTCGGGTTCAAAAAAAAAACAGCAAAGACATTTCGAAGCGCGAAGAGGACCCCTCCCGGACATGATCCGCAAAATGTCACTGCTCCTGGTGTTTTCACACATACTAGATCTTGAGCTTGACCTGACATGTATGACCACTCCGAATTGAAGCGAGACGTGTCTCCTCTCCGTGTTGCTAGTTGAGGTCGTATGCACTGATCTATTGTCCACGCTTAACGCTTATTGAGGTATATTGTTCGCGGCCAATCTACTTCTAAAGAAGTTTCTCTAGCTCCGCAGCGATCGCATCACCGACTTCGGCCGTACTTGACTTTCCGCCGATATCGCGTGTTCGGATGCCGTTGTCGATGGCAATCTTGGTGGCCTCATCGATCTTCAGCGCAAGCTCTGGTTGACATAGAGAGTACTTGAACATCATGCTGAGGGACAGGATCATTGCGATAGGGTTGACGACGCCTTTGCCCGCGATATCGGGTGCGGAACCTATGGATTGTAAGCAAGCGTAGATGCAGCGGCGCGCCAACAAAAAAAAACGTACCGTGGATAGGCTCGTAGATTCCATTAAGCTTGGTCTTGCCGTCTGGGATGCCACCTAAGCTGGCACTTGGAAGCAGACCAAGACTTCCAGGGATGACACTGGCTTCGTCGCTGATGATGTCGCCGAACAAGTTGCTCGTTACCACGACACCATTCAGTGCCCTTGGGCTCTTGATCATAAGCATAGCCGCCGAGTCGATGAGGTGGGTGCCGGACTCGAGTTGTGGGTACTCTTCCTTCATGATGCGCTCAAAGGTTTTCCGCCATAATCTCGATGTCGCCAGAACGTTTGCCTTATCCAGACTCCATACCGGGACAGGCGGGTCCTCGACAGACGCGAGACTACCCGCTAACCGTACGACGCGCTCAATCTCCTCGACGCTATAAGGCTCTGTGTCCATGGCCTTGCCATCACCCTCATCTTCTTTTCGCTCGCCAAAGTATATACCGCCAGTCAACTCGCGGATGATGTTGAACTTTACGCCACGAACGTTGTCGGCTTTTAGGGGTGAGCCGTCGATGAGCGAGTCGGAGGCGAAGAAACACGGCCGCAGGTTTCCGAAGGTACCGAGTTCTTTGCGTAGTTTCAAGATTCCCTGCTCAGGGCGCACCTTGCCGGTTCCCCATTTCTATACAAGTTGTCAGATGGCGTCGGGTGAGTGTGGAGTTGTAGGGTCGTACCGGCCCGCCGACAGCACCGAGGATGATGGCGTCGGCCGACTTTGCGGCTTCGAGGGCTTCATCCGTGAGAGGATTGTTGTGTGCATCTATCGAACACTAGAACTAGTAAGACAAGTCCCCTACGTCATAGCTTGAAACTTACTCCTCCAAAAAGGTGCTCTTTCAAGTTGAAGGTGTTGTCGGTATGTTTTTGAATGACTTTGAGGATCTTCATCGCCTCGGCGACGACCTGGATGTGTGCGTCAGTAGGCGCATTGGGAAAGTGCGAAGGTCGCTGCTACCTCTGGGCCGACACCGTCACCTGTATGGAATTAGCGCACAGCTGTACGGACTTGGGAATATGGCTTACCGGCAAGGACAACAATATTGTGGGCAGTCATGATGAGTTGAGTATGCTTGGAATCCAACGAAGGGGGTTGCGCGCTCTCGAGGATTTGCCAAAGATTCGTGAAGCTACCCCACGAAGTAGTATTCCCTGCCCCGCTATCGCAACCCCTCCGACGTCGGCCGCCTTGTGCCGAGCATCGCTCTACGACTGCCTATTATTTACAACGCCCTGACGATTCAGCAACATGGACAGTGAATGCTCTTTTCAGTCCGTTTGCGAGGGCTCCGATGTCGCAAGCGGTTTCGGTGATTGAGAAGTCACTCTGTAGTCGTGACTTTCCATGTGTAATACGAACAGCGCATGTACAGAACAACAAGGTAGAAGAGGGGAAGGGCATAGTCTCGATGCTTGCAACGTTTCCAGCGAGTGTGTGTATAACGACTATCGCGTCTTAGTGCATTAAAAGTGCCAAGAGCCATTGATATGCAGTGCGCTTGCCCCTATGGTTCTCCAGGTACAACAGTGCAAGGAAGCGTATGATAGGGGTCAACACTTGCCGTCACATCACTCCTTGTCACCACGAAGCACCAGCGCCAACCTTTGGAAGCCGCGTGTGACAGCCAGAAGCCGATCACGACGTGCCATGCAATCTTGGGAGAGGTTACTTTTGGACGCTGCAGGACAGGGAGATTAGAAGCTGATTGTTTGGGTAAGCGACACGTTGAATTGGGACAGTAAGGTTTAAACCATCATCCCATACCAGTTAGAACCAATGACTCCGTGGGGTAAAGGGTGATGGAAGAGGCCGCAGGCCGAACTGATGCGTCGTGGAGGCTCTGTGATGAACGCGGGATGGCGCTCCGTTCTAACCTTTCGTGCGCCAGCCTCCGCAGATCTCTCTCCCACACGCAAGCTCCAAGCCCCGATCTGGCTCCACGTTACACGCATCCTCACATGTAGATCACAGCCAAGAGTCTTGGATATGAAGATCCTCTCTTGCGCCTCACATTCAGTGCGCGGTCCTCTATATAAGTCGTCGTAGCCCGCCGCTTTTTTGCGACAAGCCTCCGCGTTTCTGGGCGCCGCGCAACGACGTTGCGTAGCGGGACGCGCCAAGATAAGCGCACTATTGTGATGCAATCTCTGGCCGCTGGTTGTGCAATCTGTACTCGATCGGCAGCTTCGTGGTTGGGTTAGGTCAGAGTGTTGGAGATGCGTTTTGGACTGGCCGCGCTGGGCATGCGGCTTGGAACATCTCACTGCCCGCCTATCGCGGTTGGCGCAACTAACCTGGGAGCCCCGTGGGTGTCCCATGATGCCCCCAGGCTTACCTGTTTCCGTTCCACTGCTGGCCGACTCACATATAATCCCCACGAATCCCTTGCGCATGTGTTGGCTGCATCGTGTGGTCCACGGTCCTTACAAAGCCGGTACCGCTTACCGATTTGCGCGATTAAAATCACCGCTTTTTTTCAACAAACGTAGCGAACTACGGTTCGCGCTGCAAACACTGTGCAGCACAATCTCACCCGCATAAAACTACTCACCCGTCCCTCCTTCATGCCTTTGCAACTTCACACTCCTGTATACCTCAACTACAACCACGACTTCGAGCTCGTCCGGTAACGTACACCCAAGCCGTCCGCGGCGAGCGTTCCAGCCACCACTTCGAGACCCACTTCAAAGCCACTACACACTTCACCATGTTGTCCGTTCGTTCCAGTGTCGACAGCATCTACAGCCGGCTCAGCGGCGAGAAGCCCCTTCCCAAGCCAGCCTACCACTGCAACATGAACCCGGAAGAGCAGTCCCTCTGGGCCCTTATCGTAAGTGCCCCTCTAATCTTTGTCTTAATACAACGTCATACTAACGACTGTACAGGGAGAAGAAAAGTACGAATACACACGCGACAAGAAGGGCAGGGTACACAGGCGTCGTCTTACCTACGTCCAACGCGCACAGAAGCAACGTCTGTTCTTTGAGTCGCGCGTGGGTCATGCCATTGTCGGCGATGAGTGGATGAGGATGAAGCTTCCTTCCCGAAAGTGCTAGACAAGCACAAGTGGCTGGCCGCTGCCAACACACGAAGGTCAACCACGTCGCGGAGGCAGTTGTGCCATGATTTCGGTTACTGGGTCTCAGTGTGGCTGGGGTGTATTCCTCATGCTACTATCTCTTTTGTAATGGGTTTGGGGGCGTCAGATCAGTGGCCATTTCGCATAGGATACCCGGCATATGCATTCAGCGTGGAGTTGTTACGTTGCTCAAATCAACATTTCTTTTGACTACAAGTTTGCCTTGATGATGATTGATAGTGTGATGATATCTTACCTCATGGGATGTAGGTCACGTGCTCCAAAGCTTTCGCGCCACAACGAGAGAATAGCCTGCTTAGGGACTCTAGCTAAGCAGCGGCAGTGCAAATGGCGATGGATGGTGATGGTCTGCTTGCGGTGTGAAGTGGTGTAGAGGCCGCCTAGCTGTCGGCCCAACGCCACTGGGCGTAGCTGGCAAGTCTCCGCTCATTGGCTGGTTCCGCAGCGGCCGCCGCTCAGCCTTCAGCTGCGGGCGGGCTGTGACCTCACTCTCCCAATTTCTTCCTCACCCAACACACGGAAAGCGAATTGCCATCCCATCGAGCCATAATGTTCTGGCCCTACCCATGAGGAAATCCGCCTTGAGAACTCACAGCACCAATCCCAAACCATGTCGGACGACGAGGATGCATTAGTCATCGCGGCGGATGGCGACCTCATCCTCGATGTCGCCCAGGAAGAGGGCGGACAGCGCTTCTCGTATCGCGTAGACTCCAAGACCCTGCAGCAGAACTCGCGGTACTTTGAGAATCTGCTGAGTGACCGCTTCAACGAAGGGCAGCGGCTGACGGCCGCTTTGGAAGCACTTGCCTTGAGTAGCTATAGCAAGATTGCAGATGCGCCTGCCCACGTGCTTCCTCACATAGCCATCGTCAACGTCGGTCGTGTAGCCGTTGCCAAAGCCTCTTCGATCCGCAACCTGGTTGCAGACTTCCTCCGCGCCATCCATAGCCTCGATCTTGCCGTCACGAACCCGCCCATAGCCAACCTCGCCAATCTCGCCGTCGTAGCCGACCGATTCGATGCTGTTGCGGGCTTGTCGAAGCACATACAAAGGAAAAAATACCTGCAGCTCATCGATGCCAAGTCGAGAGGCAAGCCAGCCCCAGCGCAAACGGAAGAAAGGATACGGCAGAAGCTCTTCGTCGGTCTCCTCTTCGATCATCCATCGTGGGTAACGCGGTACTCGAAGCATCTGATCATACGCGACTCGGTCCAGTGGCGACCGGGGACAGAGGAGGATCACACAAAAGCCTTGTGGTGGGACATACCAAACGGCGTCGAAGACGAGCTGATACAGAGACGAGAGTACATACTGGAGACCATCAACTCTGTACAGGCTCACTTCCTCAAGCTGTACACGTCTGGCGAACGCCAATGCAAGCTCTGGTACGATACATCGCTACAATGCGACTCGTTTCAGCTAGGAGAGATGGTTCGCTTCTTCTCCAAGATCGATACTGTACGGTTGCAAGGCAAAATCTACGATAATACAGAGCCGACGTACTACCTTGGAGACATCGATCGACTTCTGTCATCACTTCGCCAGTGTTCCAATTACCAGGTTGACAGCAATCACGGACATTGCGGACTGCGCGGACGCATACTCCCACTTCTTGACCTTATACAAAATCAGCTCAGCCTCGATACAGGTAGTCTCGACATTGGAATCTGCGCGGAATGTTGGAACAACCACCGCAGTGAGTATGCCTGGCAGCTAGCCAAGCGACCGGTCATGTGGGCTCACCCAAAGTCTTTAACGGGTAATCGGGCGCTTACTACTGCCGTCGCGCGTAAGAGTCATCAGAGGACACCAAGTAGCTGTCTCAGCAGGCATGTGGCGGTCAGAGATCTTTTCATGGCTGTGGAGCGTGACTGGACAGCGAGGGACGTGTACTAAGAAGACAGTACACCATCAAGGCAGCTTTTGAGGCCTTTGAGCCTCATACAGCTATGGTCTCAAAACGCCTCGATCATGTGTTCGACGCTAGGACAGAATCTTTGCTAGGAATCCTGTGCCGTAGCCACGCGATATTGTAGGCGCTGCATAGAATCTAGGGATCGCAAAGCTAGAGGAACATGAGGTTTTGTGTCTGCCTTGAGACCTCAATAACACGCGAGATCCTGGATGGAAGGAAGGATACTCCCGTTTGAGGCGCTGGATAGGGAAAGTCTAACCCGCTTTGTTAACCCAGTCAGTGCCTGCACCCTTGTGACGCATGTTCTTTGGACTAAGTGCAATGGTTCATTGCACCCTTAAATTCTCAAGTCTTTTACTCGTGGTTCGTTCTTTGAACGGTAAATGCTTGTGAGCCGACTCGTGAAAGGCTGGCTCGGCTATGCAAGAGGCGTGATTGGGCCTACCCTCGGACCCGTGGTGGCTGAGCAATCAGCCTGAGTTTCTTTCTGCACAGCACAGCTTCTGGTCGCGACTACCGGATATTTCTTCCATTCCTAATCCATCGATGGCCAAGGCCGATCGTAAGGCACACACAAGGCGCACATATACTTTTCGCATCGTGGGTTGTGAAGGGTATATAGATTCACCTGAACCATGGAACAACACGTCCCTTCCATCAGGACACTGGTAACCTGCGCAAACCAGCTTTCACCTGTCCTTACCGTTTGCTCTGACTCACTTTAACGTTGGCCACTGCTCCAATGTCTGTCTCACTTGCCACCGTTCAGTATTTCGACAACGCCAACTCTCTATCCTACGCTGTCACTCCCTGCATTCAACACTACCCATTATCACCAAAGTCTGGAAGTATGTTTGGCAAATTGAAGAAGACCTTTTCGACACGCAAGGCGTCCAAGTCGACCAATAGCTATAGCCCACGGGACACAGAAGGCGCTGGACAGATGCTTGGTAATGCGCCTACAGGTGCACCGGTGAACAAGAGAAACTCTGCATCCCGCGACAGTGGCCTTGCACCGTTCTCATACCCTGGCCCGTTTGACTCGGCGTCACCTGCTACACGAAGGCCCAGTAAGCACTACCCCACATAATACATACACTTTACGATTGCTCTTCCTGAAGCTGACCTTTTGCCAGACAGCTCAAGCATGAATCCCTTTAGTTCTAACCGCGATGCCCCGCCGGCGTATACACCAGGCCCAGCTCAGAATGCCCCCGCAGTATACCCAGCCCCGACTACCGATATCGAAGAAGACGATCCCTATGACTTCCTTCGAAGCTTCGATACAGTCTTTCTCATCGATGATTCTGGATCCATGGCCGGCCGCTCTTGGAAGGAGACTGGCAAGGCTCTTGAAGTGATTGCACCGATCTGCACCAAGCGTGATGCAGACGGAATCGACATCTACTTCCTCAACCACCCCGATTCTAGCATTTACAAGAACGTCACATCGGCGAGTACCGTCATCGAGATCTTTCAGACAGTGCGTCCCAGGGGTGCAACACCGACCGGTCAGCGCCTGAACAAGATTCTCAAGTCCTATCTCGAGCGATTCATGCTCGACAATAGTATCAAGCCCATGAACATCATCGTCATCACTGATGGTGTGCCATCCGATGATCTTGAAACTCCCATCATCAACGCCGCCAGGAAGCTCGACCATGAGGATGCAAAACCACACCAACTTGGCATCCAATTTTTCCAGGTTGGCAAGGAACCTGGTGCGAGGGAGCATCTCATGCAACTCGATGATGGCCTTATCAAAATAGCGCAGAGCCAGGGCTTGGGAGTTCCTCGGGACATCGTCGACACGGTGCCTTTCACTGGTGACGGGAACGCTGAGCTCACCGGCACAGGAATACTCAAGGCCACTATGGGAGCTATCAATCGCCGATGGGACTATACTTCTAAGGGAATACATCAAAAATAGCTGGGCGCGGTTAGTTTCTACGAAGGCGCAGTGTGCTTCACGGGTGGACCAGTCGATGGGGTCGTCGTAATCCATCAATTTGATACGTTTAACGATACGATTTCGGGCGTTGATTGGGTGGTGCTATCTGTATGCTTTGGGAGGTGGTGTCATCATGGGCGTTGGTGGTTCGATATCCTTATTTTACGGGTCGCTTCTGCATACGCACGATGATACCCCCTGTTATGCATGGCTCTACATTGGATAAAGCGGTTGGGTGGATATTTGCATGCAGTTCTCCAAGTTCGGCTGTAGACTTCTTGGGTCGATGATAGCTGGTCATTTTTTGTTCCTTTTTCATTCTTCTCCATACGTTTACGACTGGTAACGACAGTAGTTTCACTTACTAGTTTCAGAGCAATCAAATACCTAGTAATTATACATCAGAGCAAACTTCCTGAATACCCCTCTTTGTGAACCTCGTCCCACGAAGGAGGGGTAAATTCGGTGCATGAGTGCCTGAAAGCCTGAAGTTTGCCTAAGGCTGCCTCACAAGGCAGACTCGCCTATATCTGCCCGTTACAGCGGGAACCTCCCACAAGCAAACACGAACACCGGCCTTGCATATCAACGTGGGCGGATGCGGCTGGTGGTCGAAAGTAATGCATGCAGTGTTATGCAACAAGCTCCAAACACCATGGAATACGCCCCTCCGGTCAAGTGGTTGTCTGTCTTATTCGTCCAAGAATCGCCTCTTTTTTTGGATAGGGGTACTGGTATGCGCTTTACTGTCGCTGTTCATGCAAGGGATCACCGGGTAGCCCAAATGGCGTCAATCCGACAGATCGTTTAGTTGAAGGCAATTTGAGTATCAGACGCCGTCCCCAGTGCCATTGCTGCGGATACGCGATACAAAGACCGAGCGCACTCCAATCATATCCCGAATAGCGGCTTAGAGTCAAACGAGACATCGAGAGGTGTGCTTCTCACACAAACACCCAAGGCAGCAAACATTGCCTCGCGGAAAGGGACAGCAGTCAGTTCACCATATCTTTACAATGAATACAGTATCACAAAACTCACCGAGAAATACTTGGTGACATCTGGAAGTCCGAGAATTAAGGGTACTAAGTGCTAAATTCAATACGATGCATGTGTTGATTGACTGATCGATGTTCTGTGCTGACTGCACGAGAAGATCTCGAATTCCCTGCTTCGTGAGCATGAGCATCGACGGAACATAATTATAGTCTGAGCGCAGGTAGGCATTCGACTACATCCTAAAGGTCTGCACGATTCCTATCAGATCACTTAGTAGAACAGCTATCTTGCTACCTGTGTTGCAGTTAAAGATGACCTCTTGCGGCAAGAAGCTATGTGAGTCGATTATTGACCTTGGAGCACGCTGTTCATTCGTACCAGTGAAGGGGCTATACTGAAATTCATAGCACAAAGACTGGTATACTTAGTTCGACGGTAGAGATAGACGTTCGCCAGGCTGTACTGGCAAAGGCTACAGTACACTTCTCCTGGTCTAGCGTGCGTGCTCGCTAACACACCAATAGATCTATTGTTCTTCCAGGTTCTGGTGCAGTGATCGTCTATACAATTTTTCCAGTTCAAGGAATGCGGAGCTGCAGCATGACATACGTCGTCGCATGGGCAGAGATCTTGTTTGGTTATGGCTGGTGCAAGATTCAGTGATGTGGTGCAGGGATGGCGTAGGCGGGGATGCAGGCGACGATGACGTTTTGGCTTCCGGTAGCTTGGCCAACCCCCATTTACAACTTTGCTGGGCATGTCGACCCAGAAGGAGGGGACGAGCACCGACGCTGCCATCCCTTACTTCACCAACCTCGCCTGGTCCATCTACCGCATCAAAATTGCCCTGCTGACCTCGGGCACGTCGTCAGACATGGCCAAATCACAGGCGCTGCAGAGCAACCTGGACGTCGACTACGTGATCAGCTACCGCTTTGCAAAGACGGACAAGACAAAGGCTATTGCGCAGTTCGAGAAGCTTTGTGAGGCGCTCGCAAACGTCGGGCTGCAGACGGAGGTGCGCAATGGCGAGTCGCACTCCATCCTCCTCTTCGTGAGGGTCGCTTCCGACGAGCACCTGTTCGGCGAGGTGTATAGGTCCAGGTATACAACCCTCTACTGCGTCTGGGAAGGACCGTGGCTAAACCGCAAACAGAGTCCGCGACTGGATCCACGGTGTCCGAACGGCTGCCCCCGAAAAAGTTACGCGCGAATCGCTCGAAGCAGAGCCTCTCTACGAGGCCGAGAGACTGCGTATAATATACCAGCTCATTACCAACCCTCCGTCCGAAGGCGGCGCTGGCATCACACCCAAGGAGGGAGAGTGGGAGAATGTCGAATCCGTCTTTGCGCTGCACGACCACGCCTACAACAAGGACTGGATCAAGAAATGGACCTCGCAGTACTTCCTGACTACCGAGGACTTGGATGATATCAGGAACCGTCTGGGAGAAAAGGCAAGTCTCCACAACATCACCCTGCGGCTATCAGCTAACCTGCCCAGATTGCCTTCTACTTCGCCTTCACACAGTCCTACTTTACCTTCCTCATCCCCGCTGCCGGCTTCGGCTTCTTCTCCTGGCTCTTCTTCGGCTCCTTTTCGCCCATCTACGGCCTCGCGAGCGCCCTGTGGTGCACCGTCTTCACCGAATACTGGAAACAACAGGAGGTGGATCTGAGCGTTCGCTGGGGCGTCAAGGGTGTCTCCAAGATCGATGTCAGGAAGAAGGACTTTGCACCTGAAAAGACCATCACCGACCCGGTCACTGGCGAGCAGGTTGGCTTCTTCCCGGCATCCAAGCGCTTCCAGAGGCAGTTGCTGCAGATTCCCTTCGCGATCATCGCGGCTTGTTCCCTCGGAGCTGTCATTGCGACCTGCTTTGGCATTGAGGTCTTCATCTCTGAGGTCTACAACGGGCCGCTCAAGAGCGTTCTCGTGAGCATCACTCCAGACCTACATCCCAGAATTCAACTAATTTCCGCCAGGTATTCATTCCCACTGGCATCCTCACGACCGTCAACCCTATTCTGAACACCCTCCTAACGCAAGCCGCTACACGCCTCACCCAGTTCGAGAATTACGAGACCGCGGGTGCCTACGAAAAGGCATTGACTCAGAAGATCTTTGTCATGAACTTCATCATGTCGTACTTGGGAATCTTCCTGACTGCCTTCGTCTACGTACCCTTTGGCAAGGTCATTGTACCCTACCTTGACATTTTCAATGTTGCCGTGCGACCCTTCGCCGAAGATGAGAAGCAGCTGCACCTCAACTCGACAAGCTCCAGCTGGAGCATCAACCCCGACCGTCTTCGTAAGCAAGTCATATACTTCACAGTCACCGCCCAGGTCGTCAACCTTGGCATGGAGCTTATCGTTCCTTACCTCAAGCGTCGTGGTCTTGCTAAGTACAAGGAGATGCAGTCCGACAGGGCTGCAAAGAACGGTGGTTCCACTCCAGCCGCTACCGAAAACGACCCAGCTGAGGACGCTGCCTTCCTTGATCGTGTCCGTAAGGAGGCTGAACTCGACGTCTACGATGTTACCGCCGACCTTCGTGAGATGGTCGTGCAATTTGGTTACCTTTCGCTCTTCTCCGTTGTTTGGCCTCTTACCGCTGTTTCCTTCCTCATCAACGACTGGATCGAGCTGCGTGCTGATGCCATGAAGATCTGCGTTGAGATGCGACGTCCGACCCCATGGCGTGCTGATACCATCGGCCCCTGGCTCGATTCCCTCTCCTTCCTCACCTGGATGGGCAGCCTCACTACATCCGCTCTCGTTTACATGTTCTGGAACGACCGCACTGGACCCAGCGGCAGTCCTTCCAACATTCAGCTATGGGCCCTCCTCCTAACTGTCTTCTTCTCCGAGCACCTCTTCATCTTCTTCCGCTGGGGGGTTCGCGAGGTATTGTCCAGACTCGATTCTCCTGGCCTACAGAAGGAACGCCGTGAACGCTTCCTGGTACGCAAGCAATACTTTGAGGAGAACCTCAGCCAGCTGCAGAACATGCCCAGGTTGAGTGAGAAGGGTGGCGAGATTACTAGAAAGAGTCTCGAAGAAGAAGCTAGACAGGGCAGTCTTAGGGATAGTACTGCCGAGATCAGATTCTGGCAGCGCCAGAGGAGCTGGAGGGAGAGCGCGGCGGTTGCGAAGGACCTCATCAGCAGGGCGCAGAACGAGACCATCATGGAGACGAAGAAGGAGTTGTAGAGCATGGTAGCAGATGCAGTCATGTCGTAGGCTGTGATGAGCGTCTGATGGAGTCGGAGACGGTGGGTTTCCTATGTTATAACTCGAGCATTATTAGCCTGACGCTATTTGGAGTACTTCTGCCTTTGAAAGCGTCTGCTTTGATAGCCTATCGATCTTGCTGGCAATGATCTTGATATTGTTGTGATCCACCATCCAGTCTTTCTAATCCTGCTCATATCCAAGCAGACCAGCTCTAATCGAGTGAAACGCCTGTTAGGGCCTCTTGAAGCTCATACGTGATTTTGCCTTTGCTCGAATAGGCCAGTCTTTCTTCCTCGAGCGCATGCATAAAGCCTGCTACTCAATGAGAAAAGACGTCCCGTTGCTGGCGACATTTCTGAAGAGAGGACTGACGTAGAAAGCCGCAATGCGACGTCCTTGCATCAGACCAGGCTTCGGACTCGCCTCGCAGTAGCAGGGCTGGATATGACTGCACGCATAAAGCGTATCGTTAGTATCATCTAGGTGCTCCTAAGAGCGAGCAGAAGAACAGCGAAAAAAAAAGAACGGTTTTTATCATGGGACAGCTACAATACTAAGAAACAGAGATTTGGAAAACGTATAGAGATTAGACATCTCGTGTCGCTCCCGATCAATTAAAACCGGACAGAAGACAACATCGGTGGCGGGGAGGGCTCGTGTCGCCGCGTCGAGGTCTGGTGGGATCAACATGGTGGTGCGAGGCCTGTTCCGGTCGATGAGGCATCCGTCCGGGTGTTGTACGTCTATAGCTGTCAAACGCCTATAGCGCCGTGGATTGCTCTGGGTATCGCGCAATGGTGGAAACAATCATGCCGCCCTAATCTGTCCGCATGGTGAGTGGACCTGCCGGAGCGTTCGTACTCGCCTAGCCACAACACCGCCTCATACCACACCTGTCTGGCATTTGAAACTATTGTGGGCGCGTCAGACCACAATCGTCGTTCCATTCCGTTGCGCCTGAATCATTTTCTTCGTGGCTTTTGCCCAGTCGTCAATCCATGTTTGGGTCTCACGATCTTCTTATCAATGACTGTCCTGGTCCGATTCTGGCTGCAGAGGAGGTAAGTTCAGTGCAAAAGGAACGATGAGATCCCAAAGAAGCTAAGGGACAGGGCAAAGCCTTCGTCCAAGCTTCGCACAAAAGAGTCTCCGGTACCCGAATAAATACAGTGTAGCGTAGCTTACTTGAGGCTTCTCATGTGGGCTCGCTGCTTGGTGTATGTCTCGTAGTTGCCACCGAAGACGCATTCGAGAATGCTGGGTCCGATGTTTTGTCCAGAGCGAGCGGCCTGCATACGGTCGCTGAGGGTAAAGTACGCTTCTTTGAAGGCGTCAAAGGCAACCTGAACCTTGTGGGATCCACCGGAGATATTATTCTCTGGGCGATTAGGATCCTGAATGGACAGGCCGTCATATTTTTCGGGACGGCCATCGATACCATAGTTCGTCTGCTTTTGTTAGCTATGCAAACGAAAGTGGGAAAAGCAGCCGGAGGCCTCTGCTCCTTCCACAGCGACATGGGAAGACTTACCTTTTCAATGATAGCAGGAGGATGCATCTGGATGCGTTTGCGGGATAGATCAAAGTCACCATAGTACTTGAGGAATCCTAGGAAACATTCTCCGAGGTTGTCCGGTTTAGGGGAATGCTGAATGTAGCTGACGATCAAGCAAATGATGCTGTACCCTCCAATACCGCCAGTGTGGACTTCATTCAAGCCATGCATGGCGAGAAATTGCTTCATTAATGCCACCATGTATATCATATCGGGGTACTGCTGCTTCCACTGTGCGAATGTCGCCTGCGCTTGCACTCCGCTCAAGTTTTCGAACGAGATGTCAACTTGAAGCTTGGTGAGCTCGTCTTCGAACTTGATGATGGGAACGCGCGCAGGGATGACCAGTGCGTTGTTGTTGGCCGCCAACCTTGTGTCTTTGAGTCTTCTGGCTGCCTTGTAAAGCAGACTCTTGTTGGCCCCCCTCGCAGACATGTCAACAACGGGTTCTCCACCATTGTAGTGCCTATCCGAGACATATACCAAATCCATGTCAGCCGTGGGCAAGTAAAGACCCGCAGGGAAGGAGCCGAAACACAAGATGCGTCCGTTTTCTTGAGGGAACCTGCGTTGTCCCATAGCGCTGTTAACGCGGTTGACTAGCCGGTTACGTTGTTCGTGCTCGAAGGGCTTTGGTGCGACGAAGTCATAGAAGTCGAGTATCTCGTTATGAAGCCTGTCACAGTGTTAGTCCAATAATCGCGTTGCAAGGTAGACTGCGTATTGCATAACTGCCACAGATGCAGTCGTGGAAATAAAGAGAACTTACCATTTCTCAGGTTCGCTAGCGAGATGCGCATACGGGTCGCGTGAGGGAAGCCACGGTGTTGGATTGACGTTAGGAACGGGTAGCCACTCGTCCACGACACCACTCAAATTGGCTTTGCGTTTGTTGTTGTTTCTAGCAGGACGTGGTGCCCGATGTTCAGCTACAGCAGCCTGTTGCCTATCAACAATGCTGTCAATGTGCGCGAACTCGCTCAAGGAGCCTTGAACAGCGTCGCGGCCATCGTCCTCGTCACCAAACGAGATGAAATCGTCGTTGGCAACAACTGAATTGTGTCCAGCGGCCTTCTCGGCTTCCTGATTCTTGGCCTTCCGGATCAGTTTGACAAAGTCGGTTCTCTTTCCCGTAGTCTCATCGGGAGGCGGCAAGGCGGTGTACGGGTCGGGATTGGACCATTTAGGAACAGAATCGCCATCAGCACGTTTGGTTTGCGTTCGGGCTGCCTTGGGCTCGCGAGCGTCGCCGTCGCCATCTTCATCGGCAGAATCCGCGCTCTCTACCTGCATATCTGCCTCTTCGTCGTCAGAAATGTCATCTGGGTTGTGGAACCGGTTGGAGCCGTCGGCAACACCTAGAGCGCGTTCCGGACTACCGCCGTCGCGATGGGTCAGAAGGGCGCGCTCGTGTGGGGCAGCTTTCTTGAAACCACCCCTACGGAATCCGTTTGTGTTGTTCCTGCCGTCCGCGCGAGACGAGCCTCGCGAGGCCCCACCACGACCGCGCCTTCTTGATGATGCAGAACCGGAAGGACCCCGCGGCACATTGGAATCGCTAGCAGGCGGAAAGCGGGGAGCGGGATGACTAGACTCGAAGGTGAACTGGGACTGATTGCCGTTGCGCGCACCGCCTGGTCGGTAGTTGTCGCCATCACCGCCAGTGAACGTCATGCGGTCTGCAAGTGGTCGCGGGCGGTCGCGCGCAGGTCGCGACGGACGATATGAGTCTCCCATGGCGTGTCGCGTTTGTAGTGTGAGGAGGGTTTGTCGCGCGCAATTGATGAGTGGTTGTTGTGGGTTGGTGCTGATAGCGGTGGGTTGCGGAGGGATAAAGGTCTCAGGCGCGAAAGATTTGTCCAACGACAATGCGAGTAAGCCAAGACCTTAGCGCGACCCAGTGAATTTGTGGGGTGCCCGCGACCGGGACCCGGTGTTCACTGCAACTTGAATTGGTCAGTGCTTGGAGCCGTAGACAAAGTTACCTAGTTACTGAAGCTAACGCCCTCCGCTTTTGCAATGTTGGATGAGATGTACATCCAGTCATGTCTGGCACTTGCTCAAAGCTTGTGAAGCTACACATCAGACGGTATACGTACGATGAAGATATCCCACACCTGGGCACTCAGATAGGTTCTGATCTCTGACAGCTTTCTGCTGTGCCAGCTGCTGCTGCGAGGTGGTGATCGAAATCAACGTTTCCGTGGGGTATCCTTCGATTGATGGATATGGCATCGTTACATGTGATAATACAGTATTGAACACTCGCAAAGAAATGTAAGAAGCAGGAGAGTGGAGAGAGACCGAAGCATGCTTATGCCCATCCAACCACACTCTCGATGACGAAGCGCCATCGCTTACTGTGCCCATAGAACATAGAAGGCTCAAACGCTATGCCCAACGCCCAAAATGCAACAGATTCTCCCTTCATCACTCCGTGTAGTTCGTCAGGAACATGGTCCAGTTTGTATGTCTCGCCCTCGAGGTCGAGTGACTGAGAAGAACCGCGGCCAAGGTAGATTGGTCCATGTAGAACGACCTCAATCTTCTTTCGTAAACTTGGGCTTGACTAGAAGTAGGTGCACCATGTTAGTATGTGTCTCACATGCGGTGCGTGCATGGGTACTTACACCCTTCCCTTAATTCCTTTTCGCGCTCCGCCACCCGTTGATGTCCCTGCACCTCTCTCTCTATCCTCTCTCGTGCCCTCAATATTTTGCTTTGCAGATAGAAACTTCCACCCTTCTTCGGATCGTTCAGATCGAACAGCCTCTTGAATCGCTCCGTGACAGCCTCTATTTCAATGTTTCCCATCTTTCCGGGACCCACGTTCAGGATCTGGCAGGCTTCGTCCATGGTGATGTTCGAAGACGAGAAGGCGCCACCGCTGCCTCCACCACCTTGGCTGGCGGCTGCATATTTCTGCGACGCGGCGGCTTGACGGTACGATTCGGAGACGGCGCGACCTATTATTCGAGCGCCGGAGAAGACGACTTGTGTTATTATGCGGTGGGCCTGTACGTGTTAGTTGCAGACGGTGTGACAGCGAGTAGGAACATACCATTGTAAGAGATACAGAGGAAAGGAGAGTCTGTGTAATCTGCTATTCCAGTCGAATTCTATGCGAGAGCCACGCCTGTCTGTCTTGGGCGGATGGGTGCTGTTGGCAATGAGGGCATCTCCAAAAATTCTGGGTCGCCTTCCGCGCTCTCGGCATGCCTCCGCACCTGGCACGTGATCTCAGCCAATCACAGCACGATCGCAAACTGCGATCTTCGCAAGCATCTCTGCGCGCCTGACGATGGCTATAGTCGTGCAGTCCGGTCAAACATGGTAATGACGGTGATGCATCCCGTATGCGCCCTTCGTTCAGAGTGCTTCTGGATATTGGCGCCGGGGGAGGCACCTTGAGGCTTCCGCAAGTCTCCCTCGGACTAAGACATTCACATGCTCAAAGATCCCCGCATCACTCCCGGCGACAACGTCATGTGCGACTTTGCATGACAGTTTCCAACATCTCTCGAGCTTCAGTTGTGCATCGCTGCAGGCTTCCTTCCTGTACAATCACTGAGCGTGGCTTGACAAGAGCGCGGCACTCAGCCTCCACTGCTCAGCCAGGCGATGACGCACAACCCCATGCATGGCAGCACTAGGTTGGTAACTTCCAAACTTGCAACCACATGCAAGTAAAACCGAGTTGCGCAAACAACATGCTCATGCCCACATAGACACACCCTGGATACAGCACATGTCCACCCCTTCAAGGTCCAGCAACGATGCGTCGTCCCCGCCGCCAACCGGTGATTCGAGTTCCAACCCGACGTATGCCAGCTTCTCTCCCGCCAACCTAGGCCAGACGACACCGCAATCAAAACTGCGCTCCGCCATACTCGTGCACCAGAAGTCGCCCCTACTTGCGGCTACACCACCACAGATCACTCGCGTGCTCGCTTATTCGCATCCCTTCATATTACCTCTGAACAAGTTTGCTGGGCTGGTGACATGGACGACCGGAGACCCATGGGAGAGCTTTCTTGTGGTCGCAAGCTTTTGGGCTGTCGTCATGTACGGTGATGCCGTGACAAGATACGCAGGGCCCATTATCGTCGTGTCTGGACTGATACTGGGCATGTACACGCGAAGATATTCTCCACTATCGTCGACCGGGTGGACAGGCGAGAAGGGACAGAAGGCGCACAAGCGCGTCGAGTCGGACACCAACATCAAGCATCACAAAAGCCTGGAAGAGATTGTGGATAGTCTGAAGCTCTTCACTTCGCGCTGCAACATCCTACTAGATCCCTTTCTACGCCTCACCGACTTCTTATCCACGCAGAGGACTGCGACCTCGGCTACTACACGTCCGGCGCTCACCGTATTGTTTATCCGAATCCTCTTCGTGTTACCGCTATGGATAGCGCTTACGCTACCACCGTTCTACATCCTGACTACGAAGCGAGTGGTACTAGCGGTAGGCACAGTGATGCTGAGCTGGCATTCACGGCCGGCCCGCGTAACCCGAACCCTCCTGTGGAGATCAAGAACAGTCCGGCGTACCTGCGCCTTCATAACTGGACTAGACTTTGGCGAAATTGTGTCAGTAGATAGGAAGGGTGCGCCTCCTCTGCCACCTCGAAAGAAGAGCACGCAGGAGGTTGCAGCTTCATTGGCGGCTAAGCGTCGGCCCGAATCTACAGGCGTACGCTTCACCTTCTCCATCTATGAGAACCAGCGAAGATGGTTAGGTATCGGATGGACATCCTCCATGCTTGCTTACGAGCGAGCGTCTTGGACGGATGAGCACCTGAACCCGGTTCCACCTAAAGAACAATTCGAACTACCTGAAGTTGAAGGAGGTCAGTCGAGATGGCGGTGGGTGCAAGGCAGTGAATGGAAAGTTGAAGGCGCGGAGAAAGACAGCAAGGCTGACAAAGGCACGTCCAAGGAGGATTCGGCGTGGATATACTACGACAATAAAGTAAGCAAAGTAACTTGGTATAATATTCTGATACTAACTTCAGCAGTGGAGGGACGGACGAAGAGGTCAAGATGGTTGGGGGCGTTATACCCGCCGTCGGAAATGGTATCGCGACGCCGAGCTCGTCGAATCGACATCGTCCACAGACACAACGCCTATGCCCACGCCTAAACCTGGCCCAATCGATACTTCCGGAGACCTTGACCCTAATCAACTCACAAAGCTCTCCTCCAATCTCAGTGTAGCATCCAGTACAGACCCTACTTTAGTTGAGGGTGATGGACGCGAGTATGCCGCATCGATAGCGTCGGATACAGATGCAGCGAGCACGAAGAGCAAACGGAGTTGGTTTAAGAAGAGGCGGAGCAAGAGTACTAGCGGTAGTGTGAGTGGCGTGACAGTCGTCAGCGATACGGGTACTACTGGTACGCGTAGAAGTGACGAGGACGACATGCAAAGTCCTCTCGATCGCATGGCGAAGGATGAAGAGTGGAGGCTTGGTGATGACATTCGTCAACATCTTGATATTTGAAGTAGTTGGAGCGCTCGATGATTACCTTGACTTGTTGTATGAACATAGTTTTTACGTTCTCCCTTGATACGAACTTACTCGATTTCCGTCAAGTGATGTACCAAACACCGATTAAAGCGATACATGTGCTAGCCAAAAGCATGACCGAGAAGAACAGGATCGACAGACTGCTGGCGTGTTCCCCTTTCATCGCATAGCCTGCCTCTCGTGTGTTGTTGTGGTGCGTCAATATCGATGCTTCATCCGCAGTAGGTAAGTTCAGAAATCAAGCAGATCCATTGACATGTTCACAGCACGTGGGGAGACATGGTTTTCAAGTGAGTGTCCTTATTTCATGATCATATCTCATCTAATATTTCCCAGCAGTCATGGCCCTTGGTATTGGCAGTTCACCCCGATTTCCAACAGTGTTCATTGTTCCATCTCCGAATCGCTCGATGGAAGTGTTGCTGGAAGAGTTCCGAGGCTCAGGGTAGCTTGACGCTTAGTGCTATTCGGGTTGTTAGTGCGATTCCAGACCGAAAGGAAGACACCGCGTCGGTATATCTCGAGATGTACTTACGGAGCAGGATCCGCATCCGCAGCTGGAGCAGTCACCAGCGCACTTGCAGGAGGAGCAGTTGCTGTTCGTTTGTTAGCCAGAGCCCCTCCATGTTCCCAGTAGAGTGTCCATCACGGTGCTGGCGCTAGCCCTGAAGCAGGCACACACCACCGTGTGTCAAACACCAAAGTCGGTCGCAAGACGTACCAGGGGGCCATTTTGATTGGTTGGTTGGGTGGTTGGATTGTTTGGTTGGTTGGATTGTGGAAGTGTTGGAGCGTGATGAGCCATCAAGGTGCTGAGGGCAGACACTTATATAGAGCACCTGGCCACCAGCTCGCGACTTGGTAACGACTCCCTACCCACGCCGCGGTGGAGACCCTGTCACTCGAAATGGTCATGCGCGAGGCGGTGGGGTCCGATGGAGAGTGACATATCGACCTGCTAACCGCCCCATCAGAGCCACCGTCCTTCGACCTCCCGCGGTTAAGCGTACGCCACGCTCGTCTCACACCATACACAACAGACAACTTGAAGGGGAAGACCATCTGGTTGGTTGAGGAACACCGGTGAATGGCTGGATAGCTCACCCACTGGGTGTGCTAGGTGCTGAGACGTACCGCTCTAGGCTGCCTCTCGCATATATGCCGCACTTACCGGTATACTCAACCGGGCCGGTTGCAGAGGAGCCTTCGTCAGCCTTCAAGCTGATACGAGCATCTCTCGATGGTATTGGCTATGGAGTCACTTGCCGCTGCAACCGTATCAGTGCATCGGGCTCCACGGCACCTTCGCTCTGCTCGACGCTGTAGCCTGACCACTGACAAAGAGGACGCCTCGGCCTTGACTTCCTCACCGTATTCTAGCGCTTGAGTTGACGCACTGCACGTGTGAGACACCATGCAGATCGCTTGTACCTAGGTACGACCCGTTGCTCTGGGGCCTTGAGAGCCATGGGACGGCACGGGCACAGCACCACCAACGTGGGATGATGTTGGTGACCCCTAATCCGGTGCTTACGTCTCAAACGTCCACTGGCTGCATCAGAATCGAGTGGTGGCACTGCATACGCATTCCCCGCTTCTGGGCACTATCTGATTGCGGACTTGGCAGTTCGCGGTATGTTGATGTGAATCCTACTACGACATGTACAACTCGAATAGCGAACTCCCAATTTTGTCTTGTTTTAGTGGAATCTTGGCTGTCAACTGGATGCATGTGAATGTGCCTGGAAGAACGCGCCACCGAAGTCAAGAATCTAGATCTACACCAAGTTCAAGCGCGTGATCTGATGATGCATCGCTGGGTAGCACTCAATGTAGTATGGCCGAGAAGCCAATCGCGACGGTCCGTCAGTGGAGCTATGATGCAGCTAGTGGGCAACACGTGGGGAGAAGCCTCGCATTTCACTTTAACTAGGTACCTAGGCAAACCTTGGGACCCTGGAAAACGACAAGTGACATGATACATCAGGAGATGTATCTTTTGACTACACTCAACAGCGTCTAAGCAATCAGTCACTCCCCAGATATGACGTAGTTCCCAATCCGTTGGCGTGTGAGTTGATGGCGGCTGCCGCGGTATATGGTAAGTTGTAGCTGCTAAGTATGTCATCCCCCTAACGCCAGTGGACTCCATGCCAAACACCCACCCGGTCCCAACAACTCTTGGAAAGCAATAACATATCAACATAAGAGCGGCAGCCGCGGTTCGCTCAGACTTTGTTGCACATACCAGGTGGCTAGGATCTTCTAGCAACCCTCCACGCAGAGGACGGCTCCACATGTCCTGTCACCAAGCCCATACAATGATATGGTAGTCTTGCCAGCGGTACATCGACCGCGCCCCTTGATACGTTCGGACTTGACATCCTCAAAGGACCGCACAAGGAAGGTGACGCTCATGTTGAGCGCGAGACTTCTGGTATTGACGGCGTAAGTGAGGTGGATCAGGCATGTGTTGTCTTTGGAGTGAGGCGAGAGCGTACGTAATATCGAGCTGTAGTTGGGAGTCCCAATAGTGCTTGAGTGAGGGAGTGACACTTTTGAGGATCTCGATGGAAACGATGGTCTCTGTCATTTGACATGACATCTCCAGAGAGAAGAGAGGTCTTACGTATTAGACACACTGGTGGTGACTGGGTGGTGAACGTATCAGAGCAAATGCTTTTACATCTTTGAAAATCACATGCATCTAGGCAACTCATTCACCCTCGTGCGGCTGATAGATCGATTTGCCTTCTATATCCGACCTTCGTCATACACATGACCCCATATTCCCCGAATGTATTGAACCGCCTCAAACTGTTTCCTCTCAGCAGCAAGCGGATTCTTCTTATCAGCGAAAGTGGCCACATACGCTGTTCGGCTCATCTCACACATAGCAGCACCGGCGTCAAGACGTCTGGGCCCTAGCGCTTGAAGGAATTCGTCCACAAGCCATTCAAGACCACCGCCCCATGCGGTTGTTTCCGGTCTGCCATTGGGCTGCGGAGTACTTCTGAAAATCTCCATCTGTTCTGCAGTATACAGAACGAGTTCATCATCTCCGTATTGACCAATGATCTGCAGTCCTACAGAATTGAAGAATGAATCCGGGACCGTCGAACTCTGGCTCTTTTCCTTGTAAGGAGTAAATGTGGGAAGAGTGATTGCTGGCAGCCCGGCAAGACTAGCTGGTACGGTGAAGACATCGTTCATGTAGGAGTGGACTGGATCCTGATTCTCGACTTCAGCCAAAGACGGTGCCGTTGATGGAGCTGTGGGGCATATGATCACGTCCACTCCTTCTGTTTCTGCCACGGTTTCTTCGGCATCGAGCAACGGGTTTGGACTGGCAAACACCCCGTTGAAATCTTGTTGTACGAGCCTCCGAATCTTTTGTGCTTGTATGAAGTAGTTGTCGATAGCCTGGGCGCTTAGTGAAAAGGCTCCAAGGAGTATACGCCGCTGAACCTCCGGACCGAAACCTTGACCCCGGGTTTTAGCAAAGAGCACACTTTCTGGTGTACCATCGATGCCCTCGGCTCTACTTCCGAAACGCACGCCATCGTACTTTGCGAGGTTGCTCGATGCCTCGGCTGGCGCAAGGACGTAGTAGGCTGATAGTGCTTGTTGTGTTGTGGGTAACCGAATAGGGTGCAAAGTATGACCAGCATTCCACAGATGTCTGAGTTGGTCAATCCATGCCTTTCGGACAGCGGGCTGCAATGTGTCGATGTTGTAATCAAGAGGAATGCCTATCTTCAACGAAGTTGGTCGCTTCCCTGTACGGAATTTTGCTCGGGTTGTGTTGGGAACGGACGTCGGATCCTGCGCATCGTGGATGTTGACCTTGGCTGGACTCAGTCAGAGATGTGGAAATCATGGTCTACATCTCTATAGACTCACAGAAAATGCTCTTCACACTCGCCACGTTCTTGCCAAAGATCCCGACAGTATCCAGAGAGTTCGCATAGGCAATCACGCCCCATCTCGACAGTAGTCCGTAGCTCGGCTTGAACCCAACGACCCCGGTATATGCAGCAGGAAGCCGTACCGACCCCCCAGTATCGGTACCTAACGCGCTGCTCGTCTCAGCACACATACTCCGTCCTCGTCGGCTGTCAAACACTTACGCCCAACATTGCGACGACGCGACAGCAAGCGCGCTTCCACCTGAGCTTCCTCCCGCACTTGCATCCTCTCCTTTGTATCTCTGCATCTTCACTGGTCCGAAGTGTGAATGTGTCGAGTGCGATCCCATGCCGAATTCGTCCATGTTCGTCTTGCCTACCACCACGGCACCTTCATCTTGTAGCAGCTTCACCACCGTCGCGTCATATGGGCTGCTAAAGTCTTTGAGGATCCCCGAGGAAGCAGTAGTCTTTAGGTTCTTCGTGCAGATGTTGTCCTTTATTGCGATTGGCTTGTCGGCGACGCTGTCGGGTTGGCGGCGGAGGGTACGGGATTTGGAGGCATCGCTGCTTTGGAGGATGGACGCTTCGACGAGGGAATTAAACGCGTTGAAGTGTCTGTACTTCGACTGGTTCGCCAAGTACGTCTTCGCATGCTTGGAGAGGGACATGGAGGGTGGGGCGCATCGCCGGCGCGTTGTCGCGAGTGGGATGTCGGAACTGCACGAGCGGGACAAAAAGAAGTCGCGACGTCATGTGATCGGCCTGACTCGCGCTATCAGCATTGCCCACGATCACAGACACCAACTAACTGCCAATGCATCCCAGCTCACTCAGGAGGTAGCCCACAGACTAGAACTTCGGAACACGCCAAGAGGACTGCAAAGACCCTACTTCGAATTCTTAGATAACTTCGCCATCAACCTAAGTAAGGGTTCGTCATCCACCGCGGCGACTAATACAAGCAAGATACCGGCGGATTAGTACTTGTAGCAGAAGTAACGTGCATACATACGTAGCTAGAGTCGCGCTTAGATACAATGTAGCCTAATCTTCTATTAGCGTCTTAGTTAAGTACGTAGCCTCTTTTAGTATCTCTCTACGTATTCTATAGTTAGTTATAATATTCTTAAACTTTAGCCTTTTTACATAAAACTAGTAAATATAGTATTTCTAATATTATCTAATCTATAATACTTTATATCTTATTTATAATTTTTAGATAGAACTTAAATATAGTTTTAGAGTAATAATAACGTTTACGCGTTATAGATTAAGTTTAGTAGATATTAGAAACTATACTACTACTAGAATATATAGGTAGAAAGTCTACTTAAATTAGCTTTTAGTATTCTTTTTATTTATAAAGCCTTTAATAATTACTTTTTTTTTCTTATTACTTAAAACTAAATAATATAAAGTAATACTAATATAGAGGTAGATCTTTTATAGAATATTATATATAGCTATAGTAGTAAATATATTCTACGCTATAATAATAATCTTCTCTAAGTAATCTACTACTATACTAGAAAATAACTTAGAATCTTTCTATTAGTATATATTTATATTTTAATTACGTATTACGTTAGTAGTAAGAATAGTATTAATTAAACTATAAAGAGTTCTTATCTTTAGATTATTACTATAGGTATTCTAAACCTTCTTACGTAAAGAGTTATTATCTAGAGATATAGTAAGGTATTTAACTCTACTAAACTTTATATTTATATTAATTTATATTAGGCTCTAGTTCTAACTATTAAAGTTAGATATTATACTATATAGTAAGAGAAGACCTTCTAATATTTATATAGTATAGCTTTAATTAATAAGCTCTTATTTAATAATTATAATCTTCTTAAACTTACTCTTTCTATCTTTAAGTATCTTCTTAGATAGATTAACTAGTTAGTTATTATATATCTTAAGAACTTTAGGTAAGTATAAAACTTTCTTAACTAAGTTATAAACTATAGATAATAAAACTAATAGCGTATTAAATAGCTACTATTTAGAAATTCTTATATTTTACTACCTACGTATTAAAATATTTACTAAGATTTTACTAATATTAGAGTCTATTTCTACCTTACTACATTTACCTAAACTCTTAGCTAGTTTAGTATATATAACTTTTGTAGTAGTAATATTATAGTTTAGAATTCTTATATATCTCTTCTTTACTTAGTCTAGTCTAGTTATATTTTTCTTATACTTCTATACTACTTAGAAAGATTATACTAGATTTTAGATAACTATCTAATATAGAGCTAAGTTTACTACTTCTATAAATATTATACTACTTATAAAAATAAACTTAACTAGATAATTCTTTAATAGAACTTTACTATTATTATTTAACTTAACTAACTTAATAGGCTTAGCTAATAATACTAAGAGCTTTAAAGCTTTAGCGAATCTAGATTCTACTCTAGTAGTCTAGTAACTCTTATTAACTAAGCTAATTTAGAAATCTAGTAGCTACTTAGTTACTTTTCTATTTTTATCTATTAATTTTAGTAGGTTTAGAATATAGCTACTAATACTCTACTTAGAAGTAATTAGAATATAGTTATAGACTATCTTTACGTATTACCTATTTCTACTATAGATTAAATTAGCTACTTTAATAGTATTATTATAGAAGATTTTTAGGTAGCTATTACTTTTAAGTATAGTAGTACTTTTACTAGAGCTCTTTTTAGATCTATAGTAAATAATAAAAAAAAGAGTAAAAGAGGCGTTATTACTATAGAATATTTTAACCTCTTTAGTTTAATCTCTAATAGTTAACTTAACTATATAGATAATAAGTAAGAGCTTATTAGTAGACTTCTAATTTCTAGTTAGTAACTCTAGCTTATACTTATACCTAATAGGCTAGAAACTCTAAGATAAATACTTTATACTAGTTAGTGTATTTAGTATATAATAGCTATAGTACGTTTTTATAGAGTTATAGCGCTATTTACTAATTAATTTATCTATTAAAAGTATAATATTATATATCTAGAGTATTACTATTTTTTCTATAGTCTTTTCTAGCTTTTGCTTATTTATAAGCTAGTGCGTAGATAGATTTTTAAACTTATCTATACTCTATATAATCTAAATAAGTTAATAAAACTATAATATCTACTAAATTTATAGTATCTAAATTAACTTTACCTTAAACTACTTAATAGATAGAAGATTAAACACTACTTATACTTAGTTGTACTTATCTTTTATAAATTGCGTATAGGTAGTGTCTATATCTTTAGCTAATATAAGAAGTAGTAGTAGTAGAATTAGGTTTTTATTCTTTGTATTAAATATTTAGTTAAGAAAGCTTATAGGCTAGTTATTAAATTTATAGTTATTATATATAAAGTAGTAAATAGCTCTAATAGGTAGATTTTTATTAATAGCTTAGAAAGACGCTATAGCTACGTCTACTAGTAGTGTAATAGAACCTAAGTCTTTAATAGCGTCTAGGTAATTAACTATTTTTATTTTAAATATTATACTATTCTCTCTATAAATATTAATTACGCCTAATAATAAGTAATTAATATTATTATCTAGTAAGTTAAGAATTACTCTACTTAATAATAGTAAGATAATAAACTATATTTTTAGGTTCTAAGTAATATTAGAGCTAAGTAGCTATTATATAATATTAGCTACTATCTTATAGAATAGAATGTCTATAATTATATAGAGTATAGCTATAGTTAAATAATACGTTAATAGAGTAAAGCTAGTACTATTCTACTTAGTATCTCTACTTACTATAAAGCTAATAAATTACTAATCTATAAAGTTCTTATAGTGTAGAACTTTAGAGAGCTTTAGTAGTGTAACTAGAGCTACGTAGAGATATAGATTAGACTAGACTACTACTACTAGCTTAAGAAGTGTATTAGGCTAAACTACTACTATAAGGTAGAGAGATATATTAGGCTAGACTAACGCTACTAGCTAGATAGATATATTAGGCCTAATAGGTAGAGCTAAATTAGAGAGTATATTAAGCTAAAAAGTTAAAGTAGTTGTTATAGCATTATATAGAGTAATAGTCTTCTCTATCTACTTTAGTTTCTTAGAAGCTAATAGACTATTAAAACTAATAGTTTTATAGTCTACTTTCTTATAGGTCTACTTCTTTCTCTTAGATACATAATTCTACTTAACTAGTAAATAAGATTTTTAATAAATAAACTTCTTAATCTCTACCTTATAAAAGTAATTAATATAATTCTTAATTACTAAAATAATACTTTTATAATCTAATAAAGCGCCTACTTCTTTCTATATAAAGTAGATAGATATTACTATATAAGTATTAATAGAACAGCGTTTAGGTTTTTGTATTTTAAAATCTTCTAGTATTACTATCTAAGAGCGTAAACTCTATAGCTAATAGATTACCTTCTATACGTCTAATAGAATTTAGTTATTTATATTATTATTATATCTAGATATTAGGCTAAGTAAGTAAAGCTTATTAAGTATAATTACTACATTATTACTAGTTACTTTACTAATATTAGAAATATTATCTAGAGCTATCTAAGTCTTACTAGGTTGTATAGTGCGTAATACTTTCTAATCTAGTTAGACTTAAATACTACGCAGGCGCTAGATATACTTATTACTAGTAATCTCTAGATTAATATTAAAGGCTAAGAGAAGTGCTTTTACGTTAGTTAGGTCTACTATAATAACTAGAGAGGTATTATTATAGCTTAGAGTTTAGCGCAGTATTATATTAAGAATATTATAGATATTATTAGTAGTATTATTACTTTTATAGCTATTCTAATTAGGCTAAGTAAGATACTATAAATAGAACGTGCGTTTCTTAAGTTTTATTTATTACTAATTACTAGTAGTAAAATTCTCTAGGCCTTTATAACTATATATACTAATATATAGCGCGTAAGGTAATATTTATATAGAACTAGACGTATAATAGTAGAGTATAATAAAAAGTTTTATAGCGCCTATAATGTAATAAAACTTAATATAACTATTTTAGATTAGATACCTAAGTTACGCAACGCTTATATTATATAACTATAATATATATCTACGTATAGAGTATATTAGTAAGTATAAGTTAATAAAGAAATAAAGAGAATATATTTAGAAGTATATAGTATTAGTATAAGCTATAAGGTAGAGTAGATAAATAGAGGTAATAGTAAAGATAAAGGTATATTAAAAGTATATATTAGCAAAGACTAGATAAAAGTAAGATAAAAGTATATAGAAACTAGACTAAGTTATAATAGTAGACTTAGTAAGAGTAATAGTAAAATAAGAAATTACTAGTATAGTATAGGCTCTATACGCATAAGCATATTAAATATTAGAATAAGTAACTTTAGAGCTATAAATATATACTATCTATACGCTAATATAGAAACGTTATAGGTATATTTCTAGAATATTATAGTAGTATAGGCTAATAGCGTAATATTATATATTTATAGGTTTTATTAGTATATCTTTAACTTCTTATCTTAACTATACCTAAATAGTTAAATATTACGTATAGCTATATCTATAATCTAATACCTTCTACACACAATTTAGAGTTACGTAGTATCTTCTAACTACTTTATAAGTACTATATAATATATAAAAGGTTATTAAAGTTAGAGAGTAGTTATAATTACTTAATTATAGACACGTAATTGCTTAGCTCTTAAGTATATAACTAGAGATTTTATTCTAACTTTCTTTTATAGTAGATTAATTATAATATACTTAATTATCTCTAATTATTAATTATCTCTAGCTCTAATAGTTATAAGCCTAGCTACTTAATTATAGAACTAATTCCTACTATATATTAAAGCTTACTAGAAGATAGATTAGTTAATCTTATTTCTACTCTACTCTCTCTAAACATCTTACAATTAGAACTCTTTCTACATAATTACTTACTTGCTACCTACCTCTCTATATTACTATATTAATTCTACACTCTAACTCTATAGATATAAGTAATTATAATATAGCTATTATAGCTATAGGTATGCTTTTTAAGAAGTAATCTAACTAAAATACCTAGTTTACACTTCTTAAGCAACACTATAATAAAAAGAGTATCTAAAAAAAAATTAATTCTAATCTTCTAGATATTAAATATATAGATACTTAGAAACTTAAGTTCTCTAATCTTCTAGTTCTAGAGTCTATAGCTCTAGCTTCTTTCTCTATAGAGCTAACTAAAGATTAAAAAGATAAGTATAATAAAGCTACTTATAAGTATAATACTCTCTTATAAGATTATAATTATAAGACTAAGAATAGTACTATACTTATAGCCTACTAGAACTATAAGTCTAAGTAGTAGTTAAGAAAGAGTAAGAAGATTAATAATATTAAGACCTAGATTATACGCACTATTACGCCTAATTACTTATTACTTATAACTATAAGTAATAATAGAAAAATAGTCTAGTCTCTTATAAAGACTTTTAAGACTATACTTACTTCTATAGATTAGACTACGTAATATATAGTTTATATAAAGTATTATACTTATCTTAAGAAAACTTAGAAAGAAACTACTAAGAAGTAGTTTAATAACTAGTTAATACTCTACTAAAAAGTAAAAATCTTTAAGCTCTTAGAGATTAAAAAACCTCTTATAATTACTAACTTTCTTACTATAGTTAAGAAGTTTAACTCTAAGTAGGCCTACTAGTAGTAATATAATTAATTATTTGCTATAGCTCTTAGAAAGAATACGTTAAGCTTTAATAATCTTAGTAAGGTATTTAGCGTTATTCTCTAGAAGATATTAATTACTACTAGAAAGAGAAAAGCTAATATAATCTTTAACGCTATTATAGGTTAACTCTCTACTTCTACTAAGTTAAGTAAGAAGTAGTTAAGCTTACTACCTAAGCCTTGCCTTTATAAACCTAACGCAAAGTATAAGTAAAAGCCTATCTTATATTACTAATTATAGACTATAATTACTAGATTTAGGCTACTAAGTATTCTATTAATAGAACTCTTAGCTTAAGATAAGTAAAAGATCTAAAAGCGCTATTATAAAAGAAAGTAGAGTAGCCTATATAAGAAAGTTAAGTAATTTAGCTAAAAAATAAGTGCTCTAGCTTCTAAGTATCTAGGTAATATAGTCTTAATAATTATTTACCTAAAGAAGCTAATTACTAAGTTTAGGCCTTCTATTTTTAGTACAGGCTTTAAGCCTTACGCGCTCTTATCTAGTATAATTCTTAATAGTAGAGCTATAGTCTATTTAGTTAATAATAAAGCTTTAATTAAATCTAATTTCTTTATTAAGACTAATAAAGAAATAGTTAAGGTAGATAGCTAGATTCTTCTAGTAATTAGTATTAGCAATTACGTACTTTATCTTATTCTTAGTACCTCTAAAAAATCTAAAAAAGCTAATCTTACGCTTACTAGCGTTAAGATTATCTTTAGTTTCTATACTAATATTATCTTAGAGAAGCTTCTTAGAAATAGTAGTATATAGTATATAGGCTATAATTATATAATTAGAATAGGTACGCTAGAGGCGTCTATTATTCTTATAACTCTTAAGTATAGATTTAACCTCTTATTTATTAAATATAACTCTTCTATCTATTCTCTTAATTCTATTATTATAAATACTATTACTTACTTATAAGTTCTATAATTACGCACTAGTAACGCTAATCTTTAGTACTAAAGATCTAGCTACCTAGGTAAGTAAGCTCTTAAAGCTCTTATAAAAGCTACCTAGAATATAAAAATTATAGATATATAGTATAGTAAATATAATAATTACGCTACTACCTATACGTCTTAAAGAATCTTTTATTATTCTTATAAGCTATTACTATAACTTTTCTTTAGAGTATTATAGAATCTATTTAACTTCTTTATAAGCTATACGCTTAATAAATAGGCTCTAATTATTAAGAAGAATTATTTAGGTAAGCTATATAATTATAACCTAAAGAATAAAACGCTAGACTCTATAATAGAAGTTATTATAAGCTTTATAGTAGTAGTTAAGCGCTACTATTAGTAGAAGATTATAGAAATCTATTAGAATAATAATACTATAATACTATCTTAGAGAGAGTACTTAAGATATAAAAAATAAGCTAAAGAGAAAGAGATTATAATTATAACGCCTCTACTATATACCTATAAGCCTAATAGCTTAGCAGAGAGAGCTAGCTAAGAGCTTATTACTAAGATAATTAAGATGCGTATAAGCGCTAATCTTCTAGCTAGGCTCTAGCTAGTAATTATAAATATAGTAGCCTAACTTTATAGAATAAGTCTATTATAGCTTTATAGCTATTAATCTCTAGATTAGATATTACATAAATAGTTTAGAAAGTATTTCTAATATTATTAGCTACCTAAGATTAGGTACTAGGCTACTAATCTTTACCTAGATTAGAGTAGAATCTATACTTACAGCTATTAAGCGTATCTACTTAATAGTAATTACGTAGCTAGAAAGCACTATTAAGACTTTAAAGTTAAGCCTTATAGCTATATAGAATATCTTATTAGCTATTAAGCTTCTAATATATATTATATATAGATACTAGTAATTAATTAGGTAATTATAACTTATAATATTACCTTTAATAAGTAGAAGTTCTATTAAGATAAGCGTAAAGAGAAGCTAACTAGAGATTAAGCACTTAAGTAGATTAAAATACTTAATAATAGTAAGCTTATTAATTCTATAAAAAAGTTTAATATTCTTTCTATTAATTAAATAGCAAGTATAGTAGAGCTATTAACTACTAAGTAAGATTTTAGAGGTAATATAGGCTATAATTAAAGTAATAAGGTTAGCCTATCTATTAAATATAATTAAGGCTTTATTAATTTAATAGAGATAGAGTACAAGACTAGTATTCTATTAGAAATTTCTAATAATTAATAGCTTTCTACTAGGCTTGCTACTCTAGAACTTATACCTAAGCGTAAAATTTTAGAGGTAAGTAATTAAAGTAATTATAGAGTTTCTAATAGTTAAAAAGTAGTATACACGCCTAAGAGAGCTAATCTATTAGAGTCTAGAGGTAGAGAGCTTTTTATATATAGATTAGAAGATCTAACTCTATCTATTAAGCTTATTATAATAGACTCTAGTTCTATAGAAATAGATAAGAAACTAGCTTAACTAGAGTAAGCGCTAAAGAGACTAAGAGGTAGGCTATCTAAATTAGTAGCCTTTTTTTAATAATTAACGTAGCTATAGAATTAGCTAATAGCTAAATTCTCTAGAACACACTATAGTAGAAGAGTTATAGATAAAGAGTCTAAGCACTTTCTTTCTATAAATATCTATTAACTATTAAGACGCCTAAAAGGTAAGAGTAAATAGCCTACTTAGTCTAGTAATTAACTAGAAAGTAATAGCGAAGGTAGCGTAAATATAGTAATTATAGGCTTAGTTAATAAGTAAGCCTAGATTAACTTTTATAAGACCTACCTTCTTAGTCTTTAAAAAGACTAGAATAATTAAGCTAGCTATAAGACTATAAACTCTATTATTATAGCTACTACGCTTAGTAAGTATAAGCTAAAGGCTACTCGCTAATACTATAATAATCTCTAAGAGCTGCCTAGATTATAGAAATAACTAATCTAGTATCTAATATACACGCTCTTTAAAGATGCCTCTAAGAGAAAGATTAATTAGCTAAGTAAGAAGAGAATCTAGATAGAAATCTATAAGTTAAAAGCCTAAGATTAGCTACTTCTATTAAAATAGGTATAGACTTATAAGTATAATTAGAATAGCTATCTTCTTAAATATAAAGCTTAAATTATAGTTT